>CAVNYN010286372.1:0-33312 GCA_963692815.1 Nyctanthes arbor-tristis | reverse complement strand
GGGGTGGGGTAAACCCAACCCCGACCCGCCCCGTTGCCATCCCTAACTTTTTGGAAGATTTTAGACTAAATATCACTTCAATAAGCAATTTTTTGCAATTTCTCATCTTAAGAACATATGTTACAATGCATTTTTCACCTTTTGTATTTGTGTGTTAGTCTTTTAATAAAATTTAGTATTCTTTTTAACTTGAAGTTCTTATTAGCATTCAAAACGCATACTAGTATTAGTGTAATAAAAGATTTATATTTTTAAATTTATCATATTCAAATCTATTCTCATTGTGTCAATAGATACACGACACATGCTTACCGTTTTAGGTGCTCTTGTTGGGAAAGATTTGAATGGGAAAAATTAGCTTAATCAAAACATGGTTTTTCCTTCTTTTTTTTTTGGTTTAAAAAAAAAAAAAAACAAGCCGTGGTTTAAAACCGAACTAAACCGAAAAAATAGATTTGGTTTGGTTTAAAAAAATGAAATGGTTTGGTTTGGTTTACAATTTTTACAAACGGTATCCAGTAGTTTGGTTTGAAATTAAGTCAAAACTCGTCCAAATCGAACCGTGTTTACCCCTAAATTTCACAATTTATTAGTTTCTTCTAATAATTGAATAACAATAATGTAATAAATATTGTGTAATATTTTAGTTTCACAATATTTTAATTTCTTCACAATTTTTTAATATATTGTGATTAATCAATATAGGGTAATAAATGTGGTGTAATAAAAAAGAAAAGGCAAGTTGGAAATTGAAAGAAAATGGTAGGAGTAAAGGTAGAATCTAAATGTTTTACAAAGTTTTCACCTTTTATACATTATTATTAGTGATTGTTACTACATTCCTTGACCTTTTAATTAATATCTTGAAAAGAGACATTTTTGCTGAGTTGGTTGTCTTAACTTCGGATCAGAATTCAAACTGTGTTGGAGGATAGAGCCCTCCTTTTGGGCCGTCATGTCAACTTTTCAAGGTCAGTGACTTTTGGCATTGGAGCATGTTTTTTTAGACAAACACCACTTTTTTTTTTTTTAACTTGGCACTACTTTTTTCCCAAGACTAACTAGATACTCTTAAAAAAGCAGATTATATTGTATTCTCGTTTTGCGCTAGAAGGTCGGCGAGCCAATTGGGCCAGGCCGGCTGAACTTTTTACGGGCCGGAAAGCTTAGTTGGGATCCCTCCCTTACCAAAGAATCCCTACTCCATTTAGGGCAGTGGAAATTTCCCCTCCCAGGTGTTGATGGTAGTAATTGGATCTTTTGATTAGTGTCATTGGTACGCGAGATGATGAGTAATAATCAAAATGCACGATGATACTTCTTGCTATGTCTATTTTTTGTAATACAAATAATGCTATTTATCTATATATATTAGAGACTAATTTATAGTCTAATTGTCATTTCCTTATTGATTGTTAAATAAATTAATATTCCTATGTATTTATGCACCTCTACGCATCTTTCAATATAATGATATCAACTAGATTGGGGACTCTAGTATAGATAAATAGCATTACTCGATAATACATTGTGAAGTGTCTAGATTTTAAAGACTTTTTACTAACACACTGGGCAATGCACAACGGATAGGCATATTGTGAGTATTTGACGTGACTAATGAACTAATTATACAGATCATGAATAACACAGTAGATACTATTTATGCGTTTAAGTTGTGAAGAATACCAATCTACCAATCTATGCTAGATGCACTAAACTTTCCACTAGTCAAAACTCAATAGAGAAGACATATAATACAAAGTTAGCAATCAAAGATAATGATAAAAAGCGCGTAGAGAAGCAAAGCACAGTCAAGTGTATATGATATCAGCAAGTATAGCATCATGCGTGTCACTCGAGGACTAACAATCTTGCAAGCTCAAACGAACAAATTATTGCTAGAAAAAATGTCTAGTCTCAAAACTCAACCCGTGACATTGCTTTTACAGACACAATTAGATCATGGCTTCAAAATCAAATGCCTAACAGTTTCATATATATATATATATATTATGTGTAGGACCAGTTGCACATGAGATAACACAATTTCTTCCCTCCTAAACGAGCAATTTGAACAGTAGCCCAAGTTAGTTAAACATACCAGTGAGTCGTCTTCTTCCCTGAAAAGGTCCACATATAAAGCTGTCATCTTTATATTTAAAGTTGATAATGTGCACTGTATTCAGACAGCAACCATATAATTAAGGGCCAATATGTCTCTGTATTATCTCTGGACATGCATTAAAAACCCTTCTTGTACAAATCAACTTAAAACGTCCATTCGAGGATAACAAGCAGGTGATAGTTACTTTAAATTTTCCTCCTGTGTACGCAATGAAGTTTCGTCAAGTGATACACAACTTAGAACATGACATATGTCTAAATTAATATTAGCGTGTTGTCATTCAATATCGAGTTTGTTTGTATCTTAACATGCCTTACAAAAGTATGGCTCTTGTGAACTAGCAACCCAATTTTAAAATCTTTGTGCTCATTTTGGGTTGGTTATTAATCGGATTGAATTACTTGCTTGAGTTTAATGAACTCTAATACATTTAAAAGAATTGAAAGTAACTCAACCCCTCACATACACACCGACACACGTATACTCTAATATGTTTAACTCCATATCATAACGTAAGTGTACCTTATCAATAAGATCGTAACCAAAAATTTAGCAATCCAAACTGACTTGATAGATGCTGTAATTAGATCAAATTACTTGTTTTGAGTTTAATAGACTCTAATACCTGCCAAAAAAAAGAAAAAAGAAAAATAGAGATTTCATCTTAAAAGATTAACCTGTTAAATAGGAGAACGAATATTTTTACCCCATATATATAACCCATATTATGACAAAAGTGCATTTTTAAAGGTCAAGCTTGTTAATACGAGTAACCGGAACTCTTATACATTTAGTTGTTGCTTTTTCATTCCTGAACAGTTTTGAGATCACTATTGCCAATTCACCACTAGATCCACAGTCGAGGTGTCTACTGTCCAGATATTTAATGTCAAGGTCTACCTTTAAACAAGAAGAGATCTTTTTGAGTGTTTTTCATCATTTTACTTATCAAATCTTACCTTGAAGAAAACTTTGGAACATATATTTAGTAAATAATCATTGAGTTCTTGAACTGGATTGGCCATCCCAGCTTTCCTTCAATTCCCATTTATTTCAATTCATGGTAGGTAGAATAAAGTATCTTCAATGAAACAAGCATTTAATGGTGTCATGTAAATCACAAGACTATAACGATCATTAAGGAAAAAGGACAGAAATCGAAAGCAAATGTGCATAGTACAAAACATGCAACACACTTGACATCTACACATCACATCATTTTTATTTAACAGTAACTACGTGATCGACATATTTAATGTGTCAAAATTTGTGTATACTAATATTGTTTGCAATATAATTCATAGAAATTATTCAGTGCAAAATGCAAATTATCAAAACCACAAGGGAATAGCATAGTCTGTATGGTAATAATTGAGTAGTTGATAAATTAGTAGTCAAATTAGTAGTAAATAAAATTATAATTTAAAACAACAATGAGAATCAAACAAACACTCGAAAATCTTGCGTGCTTAAGGAAATATTAGAGCTAGGTCCTTAACCTATCAAATACGTTGCAAGTAGATACTCATCCTATTATATTTAGCAGCATCATTCTTTAACAAAGATGAATTTTTCCTTATCTTTGGCATAAAACACAAAGTTTTTAATCCAGAGATAATATATTATCATTTGATTTAATTAAATTAAATCCACCAACCTTTACCTTCTCTTTAGATTATTCCTTTTTGATGCATGATCGCGTTGAATAAAGTTGAATTTATAATTATATTAAGTGTAAAAACTAGTTACATGCTAGTGTAAATTGGTCTATTATAGACTCAAATATTAAAGAAATGCAAGATTGGGGACTGATGCTGCCAATATATTAGGTTACTGATCTATTTGCTACATTCGGAATAGTTTGGTGACTGACATGTAATTTTTTCCATATTGTATTCCCCCATAGTATTTAATTTCACACGACCCAAGCCCACGCACCACCCCCGCCATTTGTTCCCCATTTCCCCAAGCTTTTCCAACACTCGAACACAAGAAAAATTCTTAAAAATTAGAATATTACTATTCATGGGTTCTTTCAAGAAATTCTTGTAAGAAAGCCGGAACAAACGACAAAACAAGTGTTCGGATTCTAGCTAAAACCCAGATCAAGGATGGCTGCATCTTCAGCTTCCAGGTATTTTATGGCTCTGTTTCTACTGAATACTTTCTTGAAGCTTCAAGCTGAAGACCCCAAAAGTATGTCATTTGATTTCAAGAATTTTGGTGAAGATTCACACTTTGAGTCACAGCTTGCCCTTTATGGTGATGCCAAAGTTGTAAATGGTAGTATGTCAATTCAAATCTCTACTTCAATGGTTTCTATGAGTGGTGAAATTATATACGAGAAACCCTTTAAGTTTGTTGCAGGAAATTCAAGAAAAATGGTGTCTTTTGCAACGCATTTTGTGTTCTCTATGTCTAGGGAAATTGGGGATGGTTTGGCTTTTGTTATGATTCCTAATGAATTTCCCTTGAATGGTTCTAAAGTTGGCCTTTTTGGGCAGTTGGGTGAGAGTAAAGTAAGGTTTCTTGCAGTTAAATTTGATACCTTGAGTAACCAGGTTGGCATTGATGTTAATAGTCTTGTGTCTGTTAAAGTGAGCAATATTTCATCAATCAATTTGTTGCTAAATAGTGGTGAAAGATTGCAATGTTGGATTGATTATGAAGCAGGTTCTAACAGATTAGAGGTGAGGCTGAGTAAATTAGACGAGAGTAGGACGGTCGGCCCACTGCTTTCACATCCTATCGACTTGTCACAGATGTGGAAAGAGGAGGAAGTCTTTGTTGGGATAAATTCATTGAGTACTAGAAATCTGTCACAGGCGTGCAACGTTTATTCTTGGAGTTTTAGAACAAGAACTGTTCCGCAATGGATGCATTCGGAACCATTGGATCTAGAGACATTCAGGGAGAAAGGAGGAGAGGTGGATGTTCATAAGAGAAGTAATTGTAGTTTGAAAATCCTTGCAGCATTGATGCTTGTTACTGGATGTGGTGCATTGGGAGCTTTCATTGCATTGCTTTTGTGGACTATCTTTGGAAGTAGACGCCCGGTTGTTCCACATGAATTTGCCATGCAAACTAAGGAAATCGAGGACAAAAAGGAATTTGAGCACAAGAGGTCGAATATTGCTGTAAACAACACCATCGAAGAAGGTCACAACTAGGTTTGCGGAATGGTTTTTACGTGGGCACTTTTCATCTGTAAATCCTCTTCGTTTTGTACTAGTACCTTTCGCTCTCTTTCTCTGTTTGTGTAATTTAATGATTTTTCATCCATATTTAGTTCTGCTGTGAATGTAATCGGAAGTTGGGAGCTTCAACCAGAGCATATGAACGTAATCAGAAAAATATGTAACAATTAGCTACTCAATATGGCTAGCTTTGTCATTTCTCTTCCTGAATCAGTTCCCTTTTGACCGCTCTACCATGTTCTATTCAAAAATATTTCTTGAATCATAAGCCAATCTCTTAATCATGTTTGTTTGTTATACTTTGTCAATTGTCATTTTACCATATTTTGGACCATGACATTTTTTTAGGTAAAACTTACATTTCCTAAACATGAAATTGATAATTGATATTTAGGAGCTCAAGATATTTTAACATTTTGTTTGGAAAAATTCAAATTAATGTAAATAGGTAGTAGTATCACACCTGCTATTTGATTTGGGGGGTCGGTGGTGATATGCGGATCACACACCACATTATTACAGCACCAATGTGCTTCAAATTTCCTATGAAAGTCAACTAAAGACGAGAAAGAAAGACGGGGGAAAGTTCAAAGACACATGCCTCAAGTTGAATCGAAGGAAATTAATATACAATATATAAAATATTTGATAACAAGGTTGATATATTTACCTAGGTTTTAAGTGCGTATAGGCTTAGGACTCTTGCCCCATGCCTTAGGATTTATTATACATTAGTTACACTTTATCATGCATAAGCCTATCTAAACCAAGGTTCTAAAAAGCGTAAGGCATGAAAAAACGTGGAGGTCGAGTATTGAGAGATCGATGCTTGAACGCACTAATGCGTGATCAAAGTTCCATCAATGTGTAATAAAGCATAAAGCATGAAGCCAAAGCTTCAAGCATAAGCACCGCCTAATCGAACTTTTTAGAACACTGATCTAAACTCAGCGTGAAAAGCGCTACCCCATCTATGTGTGGGCATTCGTTTTTAATGCTACTTCTGTCAATCATCCCAATACTTCTATATGAGCAGTGGTTTTCAACCCAAAAAGAGCCCAAAATTAACTTGCAAGACGAAGAAAGAGGAACGCGGGATGGATAAACACTGAGCAATATCAAACGCCATGGCTGCACTTCACCTTCTTCTTCCCTCAATTCCTCATAAAAAGGTTCAATTTTTAGCTTTAAATTCACTAACCCACTTCAGTATTCCCAGCATTTGCTTCAAATCACCAAATCCCTGTAAATTACGACCAAGCAAATCCTCCAGCAATGACGCGCCCACCACCTCCGAAAACCCACCAAAAACAACCCGTAGAGGCCGTAAAAAGTCCAGTACTACAAGTACAAACTCATCTCCGAGAAAAGCATCGAAACGCGCCCGTAAAAATACCGAAGTATCAAAAACCCAGGAAGAAAAAGCAGCTATAGCATTGGAGAATGAGGAAGCACTTTTTGATTATGATGACGGTATTGATTTTTACGATGACCCGCCTTTAATATGTTGTTTCGGAGCAGCCCAGAAAGAGTTTATGCCTACAGTGAGAGATCGGACCTGAGCAAATGCACCCGGATATATACTCCCAGTGGAAAATGCTGCAGTGGAATCCACCGGAGTTCGTTAGGGCTCCTGGTTGACCTCCTTCAAATGTGGCCATTTCTCATGTAAGGCTTGGTGGGAGGGCGGCGTTTATGGGGAAAGTTGGGAGTGATGCTTTTGGTCAGGAATTGGTATTGATGATGAATAAAGAGAAGGTGCAGACAAGGGCCGTGAAATTCGACGATAAAACGAGGACTTCGTGTACTTATATGAAAATTAAGTTTGAGGATGGTAAAATGAGGATGGAGAAGGTTAAGGAATCTGCGGAGGACTCATTGCTTAGCTCCGAGTTGAATCTTTCCGTGCTCAAAGAGGTACTTGATTATTTCTTCTAGCATTTGAAGAAGATTTTAACGCTTTTAGAGTTATAGCTTTAGAAAATTTAAATTCTCTGTGCCATTTTATCTTGCAAGTTGGTGGATCAATATGTTATATTATTCTTGTAAATGAGTGAACTGTATTTGCTGATTGTGTTTTAGTAGTATACCACTATGCGGTGGATGCCGATTGTAACTCAGTAAGATTGGAGTTAAGGGAAAAAAGGAGAAAGGAAGAAGGCTGGAATGGAGGAGAAGGGGAAGGAAGAAGTGAGGACGGACACACAACTATGTGTGGCTTTTTGGGTTAGAGGGGGAGAAAACCTTCCTTACAGTTGGCAATTATGGGTAGCTTACTAGAAACAGCCATAGTTTGATCCACAAGTTTACCAGAAAAACAGCCGTAGTCTGATGGCACGCACAATTTGTGCAACATATACATTTTGCAAGTGGTTTTCTTGATTTTCGTTATTTTGCTGGTTGGTGATTCAAAAATGGCAGATCTGAATATTCTACTTGCCATTTTTCTGTGGAATTGTTTGAACAATATGTAAAAACACGTGCTTATTATGCATTATTTACATAATTATTTGTGAGTAGGTTTGAAATGTTGGTCAGTTTTACCTCAGTCATTATTTGCATAATTATTTGTGAGTGGTTTCTCTACTAGTGCCATTAGTAGTGTGATGAGCTGGCAAGAAAGAATATCTTTACCGTTTTACTATCGAATAAGGTATACAAGGAGTATGGCGAATGTTTGGATGCTATTTGTCATCTGTGCTTAGTTTATACAAGTATTGTATGGTATTTGAGTTTCTGTATTAAAGAAGACCTGATGGTTTCCTGATTGTTCTCTTGCAGGCTAGAATTTTTCACTTTAATTCTGAAGTTTTGACTTCACCATCCATGCATTCTGCTCTCTTTAAGGCAATTTCATGGTCTAAGAAGTTTGGTGGTCTTATATTTTTCGACTTGAATCTGCCACTGCCACTCTGGAAATCACGCGATGAAACAAGAGAAGTGATCAAGAATGCTTGGGAACAAGCAGACATCATTGAGGTCACGAGGCAAGAACTGGAATTCCTTTTAGATGAAGAATATTACGAGAGGAAAAGAAATTATAGACCTCAGTACTTTGCAGAAAATTTTGAGCAAACAAAGAAACGAAGAGACTATTATCACTATACTCGTGACGAGATCTCACCCTTATGGCACGATAAATTAAAATTTTTGTTTGTGACAGATGGAACACTTCGAATTCATTACTATTCACCTTCTTTTGATGGAGTAGTGGTTGGTACTGAAGATGTACTTATTACACCGTTCACTTGTGATAGAACTGGATCTGGTGATGCTATTGTGGCCGGAATCATGAGAAGCTGACTACTCAACCTGAGATGTATGAAAACGAAGATACATTGGTGAGGCAGCTTCGGTTTGCAATTGCTGCAGGCATGATATCACAGTGGACGATTGGTGCTGTACGTGGGTTTCCCACAGAAAGCGCTACACAAAATCTGAAAGAACAAGTCTATGTGCCGTCCATGTGGTAGTTTCAAGAATAACCGAATATTATAGCAGAAGGCCACGGTTTCTATTCATTGAACAGTGTAGCCACGGTTTCTATTCATTGAACAGTGTAACACTGCTCTGCTTTTGGGGTGAAATGCCAGGTAATGAGGATGTACAAGAATTTTGCATTAATACAGGCTAACAGCATTTCGTCTTCTGCTGAATTTCGTCTTCAGAATTTTTGTTGTTCATATGTTGTGCATCCTGTAAAACTTTAAAGTTAGATTGGTAGAATTCTTGTAATAACCTAGAAATGAAGTTACTCTTTAACAGTTCCTGTAACTTCAGTTTTTACTCGTAGCATCTCAAGCTCTTGTTGAAGAAAACTCAAACTCTTTAAGCCCCACGAACCTGACCCCTCTATGCACTCACAAACAGCGATCTCTGTCTGGCTGTTGGGATGATGGGTTCCGAGTGATTACAATATCCATCAAGTCAGTTTGGATTGCTTAGTGTTTAAAGAAAATTGAACTTTAATTCCCCAGAGGTCCACAACTTCAGTTGCTGATAAACTAGAAAAACCAGACTACTATCATGCCAATCCATATAAAAGATCAAATCTTGAACTTTTCATTGTGATTTTCATCAATAGTTACGTCCCCGAAAGTCTCTGTGCTTGTATAACATAATTTAGATGAGAAAACAAGAATGAATAAATAAAATTTAAAAAAGAAAAAAAAATCGCTATCCTCCCGTTCACTACAATCCTAGTGAAGAAAATAATAGAGAATAAATACAAAAACCCCGAATTCCTGTATTAAAGAGCAACAATGAATCTATCTGTAATGTGTTATCTGCTACCTCTTCTGTAGATCAGCATAACAAAATGGCTTTCACCCCGCTCCAAAATTTGATAAATCAATCACACGTTAGAACCATGATTTCAGTATATCAAGTCAGCACACCGTCTGCTGCATATCTGTGATCCGTTTCTGATAGTATTGCAAAGAATGAAAATTCAGATCCTCCAAAACCGAAGGGTACCATGCCGTATACTTCTATGTGTGGAGAGAAGTCTGACACAATAAGTTCAAATCGAACTCCTATCTCTGTGAAGAAACTCTCAAGATCGATTTATCGGTGAGTACCTGACGCCTTCTTTGCTCCTCAGCTTTATTACACACACATCCTGGAAAAGGATTTGCATAAAAACTCTCTTCAAGTCTTGGAGTTTCACCTGTTTCTCTAAGGTATGGTGCTCCGAGTCTATTGGAGTGTAAGCTTTTGACTTCTGAAGCGAAATTCTCCCAAGAGATTGCTCCCTTATCAAACAAGTCTATCAGCCTAATGAAACTGAGCCTGAAAATGGAAAGAACAGAATGAGTGTAATCTGATCCAAGAAAAACCCAAAAAGAGTAACTTGGTTTGAGAAGAATTTATTAAACCTGTCGGGATTTATCGTCTTTCTAAAGCCTTCAAACCTCCTATGCCCTTGCACGGCCTTTGCCATATTTCCATCGTAAGTGTACACAAAGACATCACTTTCCACTGCTACAATGTGATCTAAGGCAGCAAGGCGGTTCTGATAAAGGCTGATTGGCTCCAACTCCTCTTCCATTGCCAGGGTTGAATGAGTAAAAACATTTGGGTACTCTGACCGGAAGGTATCCATGCTGTTGTTGCCGTAACTTTCCCCAGCAACTATGTATATTTTTGTTGAGGGGGGATATCCGATGGCCTTAAGAAGCAATGCTGCCTCTCGTGGAGACATTGGACAGCCTCCCTGTAGTCTTTTTTCATTGCTGTCGATCTCTTTCTCTTTCCAATGCTTGACGTTAAACCTCATAACAGTAGTTCCTCAGCCTCTTCGGCGGTTAAATTGTGGTTGCAGCCAGTAAATGCAAGCATGTCTTTCTCGTATCTACATTAAAAAGAAATAAATCACACTATGGTAATTGCTCCATATACTGAAAGGTTCAAAACTGCTACCTAACTACCACCACCAGAGATGTCTTAATTTTGTTTGTTCGACCTCCATCTCTGTTAAGGATGAATATAATTACCTCAAGTGGAGAGCTATATACGGTTCACCATCAGTTCTAAGCCTATCCACCAATTTCCTTCCTAGTTCCTCAATTTCAGGTGTAAACCGGAGAGCTAAATAATTTGTACGACATCTGAGCCTCTGAATAGAGGATGCAAGACCGTTATTAGCTAGTCGTGAATCAGTGTGAGTAAACTCGATCACCTTATGCTTCTTTAACAAAGGAATAATCTCCCTTCTGTAGTAACTAGCCTGTATAAGAAACAATAGAATTTAGCTTACAAAGCCAAAAACACAAATAACCAATGAAATATGAGAATGATGCCTCAAATAATTTCTGAACCTTGGACCAAGAGACCGGTGCTTTGACAAGGGGATCCAGTACAGCATATGGCGGTGGCAAGGATTCGACTATCTCAATATCATCTCTCAAAGAGATCGGAAGAGCACACGTCCAGTCAAAAATATCTTTAAAATCACTGCCAACAAAAGCATAAACTCAGGACAAAACCAAAATTGTAAAACAAGATGTATCATCCAAAAATCATAATGG
Organism: Nyctanthes arbor-tristis; assembly: GCA_963692815.1. Taxonomy (NCBI): domain Eukaryota; kingdom Viridiplantae; phylum Streptophyta; class Magnoliopsida; order Lamiales; family Oleaceae; genus Nyctanthes; species Nyctanthes arbor-tristis. The sequence goes on along the minus strand of CAVNYN010286372.1, from coordinate 21,961 downwards.
CTGAAGAACTATACCTAGGATCTGTCCAAAAGGACTCGTGATCGAGTGAAGGAAGCACAAGCGTGGCATTCATTATTTTGGCTATGGCAACCATATCACATATCTGAAACATTTGAATCGAGCACACCAAGTTAGCAGGATATCAAACGTTGTACTTGTAGAGAATTAGGCAAAATCAAACTCACTCCTGTTCTCATTTGATTCAGTCCTCCATTGGCATGAACTATGATATAACCATTTGTCTTTGACCCCGTTCCTGAAAGAAAGATAACGTTGACTGATCAAACAAAATGACTTCAGCATGAAGGAATCCTTAAATTCCTGAAAGGTGAATCTTAACATACTTATGCGATTCCTTGGTCGAGCAATGCATTGGTAATAGTTATCACTGTTCGGTTTCATCCAGATTTCAGGGACCTGTCCAAAAGAATCTGAATATAAGTCCAACTTTCATTAAAAAGAAAGCACTTTTCACCCAGAAAAAGAACAAACAATGAATGCTATTTCATCAAGCACATCAATTAAGGTTAACCGAAAAAATAAAAGGATTAAAGGATATCATTGTCGACATTTATCCAGAAACTGGTCCTTGGTTCAAATTGCAGGCTGAAATTCAAGACAAGGGGAAAAACAAAAAAGGGGGGGAAAATGAAAACTGTATAACGGTCAATTAATCATTGGCAGCCTGGAAAATTATGGGTCAAAGACAACTGGAGAAATCCACACCTTCAATCCATTGCCGCCCCACTCAGTTCTCGTGGGTCAAAAAAGAACAGAAATCCACCAAACATTAATAAAAGTAACCTCAACACACAGAATTCCCACAAACACATTCCCGCATTAAAAAATCCGCCAAAAAAAGGGAAAAAAGAAGAAAGTTTGCAATTGAATACCACTATCAGAGTAAAGATGGAAACATCAGAAATTTCTCAACTTCACTGATAATAATTAATTTCAATGAACAAATTTAAGTGTATAAAAAAAAAGGAACAAATTTAAGTGAATCTCGAAAATCGCAATCTTCCGTATGTTTCTGCTAAGAAGACGCAGGAATGAACTTAGGAAATATATAAAATTCAGTGGCATTAATATCCCACACAGAAATGATATTTGTACACATAAATTATACAATTCTTGTACACAACCTCTTGTATTTACTTAAATATCATTTGTCTCATTATCCTTAAAATCACAACCTTTGAGGGATGTGAGTAAATTCATAGGGGTGTGTACAAAAGTTGTACACTTTATGTATACAAATAGTATTTCTCATACTCCACATGCATTTTATAGATGATTAATTAGAAACCCATTAAATCAATCCTAAGATTTAAGCTTTATGATTAACAAAACAAGAAATGAAAGATTAACCGGAACTCACTGGAAATTCCTTCATCCGCCTTTGCTGTATAACGTCGCCGGAAGCGGCTTCGGAATCAAACATGACCCTCTGAGCATTAGACCAATCATTGTTGAAATTTTGAACAATCAAAATCCCATTAACCTCCCTGTGATGACCCAATGAGAACTTCAAAAATGCCGAAACCATTACCAGCATCAACAGCAGCCCAAAAATTACCCGACCCATATTTTTTCTTGATGTCAAAGAGTGCAATATCGAATAAGCACTCAAGAAAGATTCTTCCACCCCCAAAACCCAATTTTCCGGCACCCTTTTACGCGCTAACAAATGCCGAATCATGGGGTGGTGGTGATGGAGGTGGTGGTGGTGGTGGCTGCCGCCGCTGCTATATTGATATCCAACGACATTACCGTCAACAGATTTCTCTGAATCATTTTCTTCCATCATATGATCGGAAGAAATCTGAAAATGGTCTAACGACTTCTCAACGTCGTTCATGGAATCAGCCACGCGGCGACGGTGCGTGCTGGTGGGTCCGCCGGGTTGTATGGGGCTGCCGCTGGCGCTGGAAGAGGTGGTGGCGCCGGTTGACATTATTAACCCGCCCCTAGAAAGTCAAAGAAAAGGTAAGGAAACTATAGAGACAGAAAAGGTCCGCCGATGGAAAATTTTAACCGTTGCTCTGTTTTGTTCTGTTCCGCTCAATTATTAATGAATTTCTGTGAAAATTCTAAAGAGGAAACTCAAAAAAAGTCGCCTTCCTTTTGTCTTGTTATTTTTCCTTACTGTCGATTTTCTTTGCACGCCTTGATCCTCGGCAACGCGTACAGAAGAGAGAGGATAGGGAAATAGAAAGGGAAAGAAAGGAACTTTGGAGGCATAAATATAGATGCAGAGAGAGAAAGGAGGGTGCTTTGTTGTTTCAAGAATTTTTTTGGGCTCTCTCTGTATTTTAGCAATCTTTCCCTTTCTCTCTCTAAATTGTTGTCATCATTCTTTGTATTTAACGTTGTCACTTCGTGAAAAATAATGATAATTTCCTCACCTTTTTCTATCCCATTTTTATCTTTGTGTATAATAATAACAGTAATGCTCTTATATTAATTAATTAATTAATTAATAAATAAGAAGAAACCATGTAGTGGTACTTCCATATTTGTTTAGTTAAATATTTAAAGACTTTCTTAATTGAACTTTAAGCATTATTTTATATTCATAAATAAAAAATTCACAGTTGTCTTTAAGTACAATTTCAATTTCACCCACAAATTTGGTGAGTCTCACGAAATTCTCATCAATGATTGTTATTATACAATACTATATATTAGTATAAATTTATTGACTTAAATTAAATTTCCAAGCTTACGACGGAAAGCGGACATTGAACGTGGAATGGTGTTAATTTGATATGTTAAATTAACAGTTTTATTTGGTTAATGTATAGAACTCAAAAAAATTTTTAGCGTACAATTTGGGAATTATATTTGTGGTTGGTAACTCGATTTTGAATAAAATAACTCTATCGGTGGGTGTCTTATAATAAATAAATAGAACAATCTCTCTTGATTCATGGCGCTCAAATGAGGAACTCGATCTATAAGATGTCTCAATTTTTTTCTTTTTTTCTTTAAAAACGAAATTTATAGTCAATTTATTACAATTGGTAATATATACATATATATTGAAAAGAGATATTTAATTCACTACTAACATCAATATAGAGTACATCATGAATCAAAAGGGGAGGAGAATCAAAATGTCTAATAATGCCTGACATAGAACTAGACGCTAGAGCAAGATGGTGAGGTGACTGATTCAAAAATCATTTAACACAAGAAAATTCAACTCCTTGAATTTCTAAAGCATAATAATTGGTTTATTCAAAAAAAAAAGCATAAAAATTGGTATAATATAAATACGTAATTGAAGATAAAAATTGTGAGTTCTTCTGGTAAAATTGAAATCAAATTTAAAAAGTACTTCTATTTATGTCTATACAAGACAAATCTGGAGAAAAGATAAATAGATTTAGCCCTAGATCAAGATCGTGATGATAAATAAACAAAATTTTAGAGCTATAATTTCGTTCTCATTTTAAAAGACAAGAACTTTATACTTATTGTGAATTATTAGGTTGGTGAGTCCATTTATTTATATTTAAATGAAAAATAATGAGTAAAATAAAAAAAAAATAGAATATCTTGTACATGTTGGGAGGAACAAACAAATATCGTTTACCAATTTTTTTTTTTTTTTTAATTTGGAGATTGGTCAATTGTCCTGATACATGAAATATATATGGAAAAATAAAAAATATATGTATAACACCTATTGTTTATTTATTTATCTAATTAAAGAATTCCTTTTAGAACTGTGCTTGCTCAATTAAAGTAAATATTTAATTAGATGAAAGAATGTAACGTGGAGGGCTTGTTCGTTTTAGGGTTGTCATAGTTTTTTATTAGAACTCTCTAATTATATTTTCAAATTAATGCACTAACTACTCATTTGGTGTATTCACGTGAAGCCAACTTTCTTCCCAAAATAGAACATTAAAAGATATTATTTCGTCTCTGAACTATAGTGACCGCCATCGGAAATATTCATCTGTAACTTTTTGTATGTGATAATTAGTATTCTTGCTACTATGATATTAATTATACTAAATTGCCTTACTAGAACCATATGTGATCTATTTATTATACGATGTTTATGTACTAATTTTTCTAAGTCAAATATGTACAAAATTCATGCCTTTAGTAACATGAGTTACTTCTTATAAGGTGTAAAAGTGATATGACAATATTGAAAGAGACATCTCGTTACATGTAATCCAAAATGTACATTACATACATCATATACGTAGGCAAATAGTATTTCTTGAAAAACTTTTTAGCTGTTTTTTTTAAAACAATTATAGCAATTCAGAAAATCAAATTTTTTTTTTTAACTACAAAGGAATTGTAGGAAAGGGAAATCAAACTCTAGTTTAGGGTGTGAAAAGCTAATACTGATGTTATTAGACCACATAGATCTTGACACAAAAGTTGAAAATTCCTATTCCTGCTACTACTACTAATTAATGGCACAACACTACACACCCTTGGAGATTTTGGAATTGCATTTTGAGTTCATAATGGATCTTAGTTCCACTGCGTTGCCCGATGGTGAGCATATTACGTGCTTGCCGACTTGCATGATACTGATATATGATGGTAAGATGTAAGTGTTTGTTTTTATTGATCCACATTCTAAATCAGACGCGTCAATATATTCAGGCATTTTATATTTCTCATCATAATATACTTAGAAAACTTCAAGAAAATAAATTAAATAATAATCAATCACAGAGATCAATCTCTTAATCAAAATTATTATATTAGTTTCAGGAAACATATGAACTTTTGTATGTACATTCACTTAAAGATGAACCTACAAAGTACAAACTACTCTAACGGCAAATTCATTTATAAGGAAGATAAAGTTAGCATAATAATTTTAGCATTGCCAAGTTTTGCTTTTCTGAAGACGTAAACAAAGGTCATATTACTGTAGAATTATCCTACTTAGTTTAGAAGATTGACAAAAAGGTGACAAAATAAGGCAAAGATTTATCTTCTTATCCCCACTGTTGTTTTCTCTCCATTAATTAATGATATGGCACATATTGAGATACGACACATGGCCTTATCAGACCGTGTGGTGTCATATATATTAGGTTAGATCATTTGCAGTAATTTTAAACTCCTCTATCAATATTTTTATTTTCTCATGTGTCCAAATAACGTATTAATATGGTCATTAATTAATACGTGATACTATGATAGTAGACTACTAGCGTAATACTTTGTGAGATAAAATAATAGTGTGAATAAGATAATTTTTATCACATAGCTTAGTTGAATTATAATTGTATATACTAAATCTGCACTCCTACGTACTAGTTGTAATTACCTTCATATCATTATATTGACAAATTCAAACTCGACGGATACATCTAACTACCAGTGAATTGTTTGTCTGAAGGCTTCTGTATAGACCCGTGTCCTGAGTGAGGTTTATTTACCAATCCAATTCTTTTGTCCCAAAATCTACTACAAATTTGCTAGTTGAGTATGACTTACCAACTAATTTTACGACCAGTATATATATATATATATAAAAGAAATTAAGTCTGTGGTACTTTTGTACTGTATTTTTCCGGTCAAAAAGTTTGTTAGTAGGGTCTTTTTTGATATTTAGCTTCCTATTCTTCTACTTCATGTAATAATTACTTTTAGACAGATCGTATTCCCCGGTTCATGTCGCCATGGGTGAGGGGTTTGCATTGATGAATGAAATTTCCTTCCAAAAAAAATTACGTCCTATTTTTCCCAATTTTGTTCTAATCTCTTTCATATATAGATATCTCTTTAACACTTAAATTAACTTTAGAATACGAATTACATGATAAGTAAAATTATAAGATTACCACAAATTATATATTAGACTAGACCTATTTTTTTACGATATCTACAATTGCGTTCTTTTATACTCCAGCAATAATTTTTTTTATACATAAAAAACCTTTTTGAATTTAAATCAACTTCACTTACATTTTTTTAGTAAATGGATTATTAAGTTTAAGTCTTTTTTTTTTTGGTTTATAAATCAGATCGAGCCAATATATATTTGCAAACTATTCTTTTTGTTAAATGTGAAGATATAATCAAGTGATATAATAATAAAATTAATATAATAAATCAAGTATGATAATGAATGAGATTCATCATTCAATTTAATTTAATAACTAAATAGATAACTTAAACTATGGATAAATTTCATTATCCAATTATCTAACCGATATATAAATGTCTAATTGCTTGAAATTATAGTTTATAATTAATAGAAATTAAACATATATATGGGGTTAGTTTAAGTTAATTGAAAATTACAATTGTAATTTTTCTTAGTTTTTCCCGTTTATGAATATTAATAGTTACGACTACTTTTATGTATTATTAATTTATATCATTTTCATACTGTTTGGTTTTATGGTTTCAAATGAAAAATATTTTCACAATACATGACAAAACCCGACTAATAATTATTTCGTAGAATGTCATTTATCTAAATTAATGCCAAAAAATTATATTTATTTGTGCTAGTTACCTTATTATGACAAGAACAAAATGATATTAGCATTTGGTTGGTATTAAAAATTAATTATTCTTAATTGAGTAACGTTCCCTTATAAAATTTCACTATACAAAAATAAGAGAAAAAACTTAAATTTCATATTATTTATTTTTTAAATAATTTGATATGTATTCTTCGAGAAAATACCTAATACTATAGACTAATTATCAACCCACACATGATTCAAGGGTTCCAAAATTGGAGCCCAAGATCCCCTGTGTGAACTTTCTATTAGCTTGAAATACTACAATATGGTACTCAAAGTACTTGAATTTTTTAGTATTATTTCAGTGCAACGTACGGATGAGAATCTAGTACTCGTTAATACAAATATTGTTGTATATATTATAGTGATGGTCGAGAAAAATAAATATTGGTTTAGAAAAATAGAAAGATGAAATGAAATTGAAAAAGTCAGAGAAGTTGACATTTTGAAATTGGAATGTTCGTTGTCGCTGGAATATAATGCGCGTCATGTTGGCATGCATGGCTTTAGAGACATATAACATGAGTTGTGGTTTCAGGCCTTTGTCTCTCCGCCAAGATACCTAATAATTTCATCAAATTCATTTTTGCAAGAAATTAAAATTCTAAAAACATTCACATGGATATATGTTGACCAAGCTTCGTACTATAGTTGACCATCTTATGCGGTTATACCAATAGCGTGCCTGAAACTAGACTTTTTAAGCAACTATTTAGGGGATATTTGTTTTAGCGCTATATTCCCACATGACATGTATCTCTGTGTGACACAGATCGGAAGAGCGTCGTGTGCCATGTGTTTCTTTCACATCTGGCATTAAATCTAATTTACTGTTTAAGGCCCTCGAAAGATGGATAAATATTCGGTATTCATTAAATATAATTTCTTTAATAGTATTATTTGTATATATGTTTTTTCTTCATAAGTTCTTTAATGGTTTTAGTTCAGGAAATAAATAAACATATGACATTCGTTACATGTAATTTCAATACATATTGTGAGAGAGCCTCCAATACAAGGTTCACTTAGAGCATCTAAAATGTCAGACATGATCCCGTCTAATGCAGTCAAAAAGGTAAAAGAATGTACAGTTAAAATATAACATGTTGATTATCACAAAATAATGAATTGTGTTGATGAAAGAAAAGGAAAATACTTGAAAGACTGTTAAGTTTTTAATCAAGAAGAATCACTAAAAACCCTAGAAAAATAATGTAAAAGAATTTTTAGTTTAAATCCTTTTATAAGATATATTGACTTAAGTTCGTTAAAAAAAAAAGAAGGATATATTGACTTGAGTTTAAAAAAAAAAAAAAAGATAAAGAACCAGCATGCTCAACAACTGAGAAGACTGCTTTCTTATTTATTCCACTATACTATCCACACGCACATCAGGTAGTGTACTTCACCGCAACCTAGTAATCATTTTCTTCATTGATTAAAAGGTGTTGTTGTAATGAGAATCAAACAAGTTAAGAGCTTGTTTGAAACTCTTTATTTTATCAATTTATAAAAAGAATTTATAATGAGTGGTAGAGATTTAATTAGAGTTTGAAATGTGTGGTGATTATTGAGTAGTTTATCAAATCAACAGTCAAATCATGGTATGTAAATTTATAAAGAGAAAAAATAAAGAGACTCAAACAATCCTTAAGTCTAAAAATCAAAATTACCACTTTTTCAAAAGTCAGCTTTTATTTATCATAAATAAACCTTGTTACTTCAAAACGAATCCTAAACTGACGAATTTTTTTAAGGAATCGATACTGACTTCTTGGTAAAGAGTCTACATTAGAAAGGTAATCACATATAAACTGAGGGGTCCATCATGGAGAGAGAATTGTACGCGGTATCGTTGTAGGTAGGGCCTCTGCGCCGTCACATCGTGCAGCTGTTGGCGTGGTGTTAATAATCGGGCCGGCTTCGAAGTTCCAAGGTTGACACGTTACACCCGGTCGGTGTGAACCTACCATGATATTTCATTGGTTCCCGAATCCTCCACGGTTCATGTTATCGACTCATCGTTTTTTTATTTATCTTTTTTCCTTTTTGCATCTATTGATTTTTGGGGATTTTTCAAAAATGACAAAATTAGATGGCGAGGACAAAAAATGACCTATTTTTATAATTCTCACAAAAAACAGCAAAATGTTGAATAAAATAAATATATCATTTTTACTCCTAATCCATTTATTTACTTTTTTCTAGACAGATAATTTAGATATACATATTAGACATTGGAGTTTAACTATCTGTCTATACAGTTATTTTAGACAATTTGAGATTCAAAAAAAAAGCCAAAAAAGCCAATTTTGGAAAAAAAAAAATTATAAGTTGTCTAGTCTTAGAAATGCCTTTTGAAAATAGTTTTTTATTTTTATTTTTTCAAAATTCCTCTTGATCTTTTATGCTATTTTTGGATATATATACTCCGTATCACAAAAAAATTTTCCTTCTATTTTTCACACTGATTAAGAAAACTCAATTAATGGGGTTGGAAATATACAATTTATGAATATATTTCCCAATATGCCCTTTGGTTTATTTAATACTTCACTTTATATCTTCTTTATTATTGATTATCATGCACAATAAATAAAGATACTTTAGAAAACTAAAAAGTTAAATAAGAAAATGGGAATATAATTTGGGACGGCCAAAAAACGAATAGGGGAATATCTTTTTAGGACGGAGGGAGTATATATATGTATGTATATATTTAATGAGAATAAATGTATGTATATGTTCAAGTTTATGGAAAATTCTAAGTGGACAAAAAAAGATACAAAAAAATGACAAAAGTGACATGTGTCATAAGTGATTAGTGTTGATGTAAAAGTAATTTGATGTGTTGAAAAAAAGATTATGCCACATATCAGTTCTGTTAAAATTTTTGTATGTGTTTTTATTCAAATAGCACAACTCTAAGTTTATTGATGATATGTGTAACCAAAGAAGGTCTAGATTCAGGTGAAATCAAATTATTATTATTTTTTAAAATACAATTACAATACTTATCATGACAGTACAAGTTTATATAAATATATATCCTTTTGAAATACAGCGCACAGAAATCATAAATACAAATCTCTATACAAGAGACTAAAAGAAATTAAACTCCTATACATGAGACTACAAACTACATATAAAATGTAGACAAACCTCTATTTGGGGGAAATCAAATTTAAGATCTTTACGTACCAAGGCCTCAACTTTAGCCCTTAATCAAATAAACTAAAGCCTCATTGGGTCAAATTCTCCTTATTCATTCAGGTAATGGTGATAAATGTAGTTTTAAATGGAACTTATAAGTCATGATTTTGGATTGTAATAACCATTCGTGATTTCATTTTTCTTCCTTTAACAAACCGACAACGTGCAGTTCTGTTTTCTTAATTACTTGGGTATCTACAAAATTCTATCTTTTCTCACTGGAACCAGAAAATGCATGAGACTAATTATAGAAAACGTGTAACTTAGGGAACTCATTTTATTGTCATGCATTTACCAATGAATTGCTACTTTGAAAGATCTTGCTAATAAAGTCATTATCAATCAACAACTCTCTCTCTCTTTTTTCTTTTTCTAATGAATAACAAGATAGTTTGAACTCGCTTAAACTTAAATAACCATGGTGAGATCGGAACTTCTTTGTTTCTAATAATCCCTTTCAAAAGAGAGAAAAAAAATTCGTTGGGTGAAATTCGTGTTCTCTTTTGATTTCATTTATATACGTAGTCCATTCTTTTCTATTTTTGTTTGTCTCCTTGTTTTATATATTAAAAAAACGGAGTGGCAAAAACTCGGAGGTAGAATGCTAATAGAAAAATAAAACTAGTTGTAATCAATAAAATTCACGAGATCTTCAAATATATATTTATTCACTTTCCATTAAGACTTCTGTTCTGTTTGTAAATAAAAACATTGGTCAAGTTACTACTTTCAGGATTTATAATACTTTTTTATAGTTTCTTCTTTACATCATTTAAATATTATTATCAATTAAAATCCATCTTCAGTCTAGATTTTTTTTTTCTTTTCTATACAACTACAGTCTACAAAGGCAGCATCTAGGAACGTCAAACCCGTGATGACACCGGAGTTAATTATAAATTACAATTGAACCACGTTGCCTTAAATTAATATGACCAAAAAATACTCAGACGTGTGCTCTTCCGATCTTGTAAATATACTTGCTGAATTTTTTTTTTAGTCACAGTTTCTAAACTTTTGAATAAATATAAAAATAGAAATAGCTAAAAACAATCATATCGATGCATATATTTGATGGGCTAATTGGCACAATCTAACTCTAAGATTTCTCTTTATTGTACAATCTAATCTCATCCTTTCAGATCGGATCCTAATAACGTCTAATGTCACCTTTTAGTGCAATCTAACATCTTCAATTTAAAAAATAATAACACCCTCAAATCCTAATTAAATTAAAAATTAAAATATGATAAATAAATAAAAATAAATACTTGATACTCACGAATCTTTAAATTTTAGTCTTTCTTATTGAATTATTATTGAATTCTATGTCGTGATAACAAAAATACTCGATTCGTATCGAACACAATGGGACCGTCGCTGATAGAGCAGTGTATTCCAATACATATCATCTGGATCACATTATATGTATCATCTGGATGACATTTAGTGGTAGCCTAAGTCATGGGGCAGGTAACAGTCGTGAATCCAAATAAATGGAGTCATCATGCGTCAATGGAAGCTTCCTTCGGCTGGTGCAAAAACCCAATTTGGAGAGTCACGTTTTAATAAAGTCAGTTATTAAAGCGTACTATCCTAGTGCTCAAAAGTTGCTACTGCCAGTGCTGCATTTCTGATTTCTTTGCATCTTTTTAATTAATCTCCTTCTCCTCCTTAATTCTACTATAAATTCTGCTTGACTCCTTAACTCTTATAAGCATGCCTTCAAGGAATCTAATTGTTTGAGGTTACTCCAGATTCCAGGGGCTGAAGGGGGTATTTTCTATAATTTATTTTTAGTGTGTATTCCGGGGTTGTATTGTTAATTCCCTCTACTGGGGGTATATATATTATTGATTTACTTTAAGCTATACTTTAATACAACATATATCTATATGCCTTTATACTATTACAATGCAGATTTGTAATCGTACTTTCAATAAAAATTACTTTGTCAAGAAATGGGGTGTGATAATTTCATTCCTAACTAGCTTTACCTACACCAATATGTTCTATTGTTTTTCGCATTCTCCATCTCCTCATTGGATTGATTGTACGCCAATTTGGCCAAGCTCTAACCCACCCAGCCCCACCCAAAAAAAAAAAAAAGGAAAAAGAAAAAAGGAAAGGAAAAGCGGAAGCTATTCCGATAAAAACTTCTCGTAAATGACAAGAAAACCCGAGTCCTTGCTGCCAAAGCCGATTGCGATAATTCTGTCGAAATCCTGCTGAGTTTTCTCACACTTCCATTACAGCTAGGCATCATAATACGAGCCACCAATGAACAACTCGGCACCATTGGTTGAATCAACAACTTGTACCAAAGCATTCAAAAGTCAAAACCTCAGTCCAAACATTTTCTCTAAGGAGGCTACCAAATTAGTACTTTAAAACCCAGAAACAATCATGCTAATGTGCAAAACTCTTAAAATCAATGTGGATGGTTCGATCAACCAGAACACATTAGTGTCCCAAATGTCATAAAAGGAGTTATTATCCTTATGCAAGGTGTTGCGGCGGCAAGGCTTATGTTGAACGCAGGCCAAAGTTTTTAGTTACCGATGATTTCCGGCTGCTTCCTAGCTACGTGCTCAACCTGCCTTGTTCATTTGTTTCAAGATTTGGGATTTGGTGATCATAACCAGATTGTCGAAATAATATCTTAATCGAGTAATGCTATTTCTCAAGACTAGAGAATTGAAGAACCGTTTTCAATCTAAATAAAAAGTACTATTAATCATCTTAATATTATGTGACTCATTTTCCGGCTCTTTGAGATGATTTATCAACTGCCAGCACTTGAGTGTCATGTAGTTAGACCGTTATGAGCATCAATTTACATGTCATTACTTGAACCCCATGATCTTTTGTAATTTGGTTAGTGTTATTGAAGTGTCCTTTGGCTGATTTTTTTTTTTTTTTTGGCTACGTACCATCATGAGCGCCCATACTTGTCCGCCCTTAGGCTTTGGTATAAGAGGTAAATCACAAGATGTGCCTGGATTGGCCAGGGATGATGTGCGTTTCCACTGACATCCACCAAGGGCCTCGTTAGGATTCGAACCCTGGATGTTCCCTAGTTATGTAGTTTTCCTCCTACCATCTTTGCCAATCCAGCTGTGTCCCAGGGGGCCTTCGACTGATTTTTTTCATTCGAATGCAAGATGATGTTCATAATTCATTCATGTTTGAGCCAATAAACTAAATTGCCTCTCACACTACAAGCAAAAAGGTAACTGTGACACCAAGTTGAGTATAAAGTTGATGATGCGTAGATAACTTGTACAAAATCTTAAAGTCGCTTGATTATATTAAGGAGGATAAGACGAATTTCGGGCCAAGTAATATAAGAGTAAACTTAAGTTTCTACGAATTCTTCATGCACAACACATTTCTTGGTTCTTGGACTATGTAAGAAACCCAACCATGGGTTTCTTAGAAATTTCCCCCCAATTAAATCCCAAGTTACTATGAATTCTTTTAGTACAAGGTATATTTGTCAAGGATCAACCACAATGGTTGACACTGACACATGTCTCTAAAAATACAATTGTTACTTTAATAAGGGGCATTCTATAGTGTCCTTTTAGACACTCAATGAGTGCGTTGGGTGATGGACCCCGCAATACACTCAATGAGTGTGTTGTTATACAGTCCTTTCAATGGTGTCCAAAAGACACCATAGAAAGGTCGGTCAAATGCATCCTTTTTTTTTTAATAATTAATGGATCATTTCTCTTTATATAGTAGATCATTCAATCCATCATGAAGCAATAAAAAATGTAGCCAATCTATGGGAACAAAAGAGATACATGGGTTACGATATGATTTTGCCCTACGAGTCAACTCATGTGCAACTGCATTGGTTTCCCATATGGCATGCACAACCTTGTAATTGTGACCCATTTTCATCGTCAACCTAAAATCCTCGACCATTAGCGCGAACTCGTTTTGATCATCTTGTTGGATCCTAATTGTTTATGTTCTGTTTTTTGTATTCTTTATTTTCTTATTGTGGTAGATGACGTTTCTTTTCTTTCTTTCTTTTTTTTTTCTTTTTTCCTTGAAAGGTTTATTTTCGTTTTTTATTTTCCATAATTAAATATAATGATTTGGACTGCTAAAGGCACTGTGTAATAAGTTTAGAATGTTTTAGGTTTAGCGAAATGAAGATTGGGCACTTGATCATAAATAAGTCCTAATGTTAAAGATCACAAATTCTATTCGTTTATTTTTAGAACAAATAACATTTTTTTGAGGATATACAATTATGAACAAATTAGTTTTTTTAGTTAATTAATATTCATTTTGTTTCATTTTTGACAAGTCAAAATAAATTGATTGATTGTATCTGTAATTGACAAATTATTATTTTTTAAAGTAAACGACGTTGGTTGCTTTATCTATAATACCAATAAAGCAAATACAAGTGGCTTCTTGAAACCACCAATTATTTCTCACTTTATTGACTGATGTTGGTTTTTTAAAGGAATCGATACCGTTTTCCTGAGAAAACTGAATGAATATGTGTAAATGACAAGTATTACAACAATAATCAACGAAAAAATAGATTTATCTATTGACTATAGTTGAGATACAATCACAAATTTTTTCCGCTTAATCATTGTATTATCAAACATCACATTGTCTTAGTTCTTAAAATTCTTGGAAGATGCAAATTTACAAGAGCGATCAAACTTGACCAATTCGTAGTATAAACTTTTAAGAGCATTTGCTGTGCTCTAGTCCATGGTGAAGGTTAAGACAGGAAAGAGAAAGACACCGAAATAATTAGTCTATCCCACATATTACCTATTTTTTTTAATTATTTTTCACTCATTTACACTAATTTTTCTCATTTTTTCTTTTTCGTGTCACGTGTGAGGTCTAACATCATATCTTCATCTCCACCACATCCTCACATTTTTTCTATATATCTTTTTCCTCTTTTTTAATTTTCCATCTATTTTTCCTCGACACCTCATTGCGTCCACATTTAAGTAAGATAATCATCTTCTCTCTATATTTCTCATCCTCACAACTCATGACCTTACTTGAGCATTGGAGATGCTCTAACATATTTGTTTACAATATGTTTGGCAACCAACTAAAAATGCATTGGATTTATCAGTCAATTTAAATTTCAAATTTTAGACATATATTTGGTGTGATGTGACGTGAACTCTCACATCATTTTAATCATTACCTTCATATGTTACAATCAAATGTTGACACCTATTCAAAATTTAAATTTAAAATCTATTTATAAAAATTTTACCAAACAATGGTACGTCTCTTTTTGTTCTCACTGACATAAAAATATATGTTTAACTTGTAATATTGGTTTCAATGCTTTCATCCAAAATTTGACAAAGTTCAATTAAAATTGGGGTCCATTTTACATTTTGACGTGAACTCTCACATCATTTTAATTATTACTTCATATGTCACAATCAAATGTTGACACCTATATAAAATTTAAATTTAAAATCTATTTATAAACACATTTTTTTTTAAATTTTACCAAATAATTGTACGTCTTTTTCATTCTCACCGACATAAAAATATATGTTTAACTTGTAATACTGGTTTCAATGCTTTCATCCAAAATTTGACAAAGTTCAATTAACATTGGGGTTCATTTTACATTTTGACGTGAACTCTTATATCATTTTAATCATTACCTTCATATGTCACAATCAAATGTTAACACCTATATAAAATTTAAATTTAAAATCTATTTATAAACACATCTTTTTTTAAATTTTACTAAACAATTGTACGTCTTTTTTATTTTCACTGACATAAAAATATATGCTTAACTTGTAATATTGGTTTCAATGCTTTCATCCAAAATTTGACAAAGTTCAATTAAAATTGGGTTCCATTCTACATTTTGACTTTTGAGTCCTCTAAACTAGAATCTTCTAAAGATTGTCCTCCTGCTTTCGCGGAACAAACAATTGGGGTCCTGAGGAGTTAGAATTTTGTGTGTTATAAAAATATGAAAAAATATTTTATTTAGACGATGTGGAAATTGCTTTTTAGGAAAGGCATATTTAAAAAGATTGTATTGTGAAATTCAAACTCCATTTCCATATTTTTTATTACATGCATACATATGAAAACTTTTTCCCCAAAAGTTTGATATTTTGCACTAAAATAAATGTAATCAAATGAGCTATGATTTATAATGACTCAGATCTGGCTCCTTACTATAAAAAAAAAAATCAGTTATGTCACATGCAAAAATCAGTCAAGTCACATGGGTGCTGTTGTTGATACCAGTACGCTCTATTGCCGACATGGACAGATCGGTGTCGAGACCCAGATCGGGAGCTTTTGGGTGATCCGGTTGTCATTTGAATTGGCCACCTACAGTGTTGGATAGTATCGTCGAGATCGGCTCTTTCCATCCGATCCAGTCAGCTGATCAGGAAGACCGACTAGGACTGAACGATCATGTCGTTCTGACCAGAATGACGACAACGGACGCGTGAGGAACACGATAGAGTTAATTACCGTTAGTTAGTTATTCGGACAACATTGATAAACCTTGCACCTAGCATAATCCGTACTGAGTTCATGTCTGAACTGAATGTACGAAATCCCTAAGCACCCTCGGTCTCGCTTATAAATATGGGCCTTGAGGTACCATTTGGAGAGCAGCTTTTCCCCTAAAATTAAAGAGTTTAGAAAGATAATTTTTGCAAAACAATTTATCTATCTCGATCACGATTCTTGAACCAATATAACGTCCAAATCGGATCTCATCACGAAGCGAGATCCAAATTCGCATACACCTCATATATTCATTGCCGACTTGGGTTCTTGTCAAAATCCAACGTCAACAATTGGAGCTAGAAGGAGGGCCTTGCTTTTTGACTAGTAAGGCCTACACCAGCATCTCAACTCACTTACAATCTCATTGCAAGGATGGTCAGGAATCGTCCCGTAGCCAGTAACCACGACTGAAAGTCATATGGTTCTCCCCAAACAACAGCACGATGTTGGTGAAGGTAACCAGTATACGCAGGTCAATCTGGAGTTAGGAGCTTTGTGAGTTTAAGTGGAGTTCATACACTGTGCGGTAGAGAGATTAAAGAAGCAGCAACCCCTACTGCCAGCCTCTGGTCCTAATGACTAGGAAGACGAGGTTAAGTCAGCTAATCGCAGATGTTCACCAGTCTGGACACTTAGAGCTCAACCGGTGAGATTCCAGCTTTCGTTGTCTCTCACAGTTGTATGGAAGAGAATCATCCACCTACTCCAATAAGGAAAATGTGAGGTTGGCCAGTAGTGTGTTCCATAGACTGGGACCGGATAGGCCGAGAAGCCGGAGAGGCAAGTCCTATTTTAAAACTCAGGCCTCAGCAAAGCCGATCTCATTATTCCTATGGCAAGGGCAACCAAGGAGACGGACGAAACCGGCAACATAAGGATGTGCTCCTTCCACAGTTACATGTTGGAAAGGCTGAGGATGAGGTGGACGGACTCCGGAAGCGGGTGGCTAACCTTGGGAACCAACAATTGGGGATATATCCATCCATTGAAGTTCCAACTTCATCACCCTTTGCGGCTTGGATATTAGCCTACCCCAGTAGGGAAAAGATTAAAACTACAAACATTGCTTTTTATGATGGAACCAGGGACCCTGTCATATATGCCCACAAATTTACGGCCTGAATGGAGCTGCATGGAGTCAGCCTAGTGATCATGTGCAGAGAGTTTCCAACAACTCTTAGGGACAGAGCGCTTGCTGGTTCTGGGCGCTTCCAGTGGGATCAGTTAACTAGTCGTCCGATTTGTCAACTATGTTTCTAGCAAATTTTAAGGGATCAAAAGTTCAGATGAATCTGAAGGAGGCGTTGTTAGCCGTAAGACAAGGAAAATATGAGAAACTAAAAGATTACCTGGCCTGATTCAATAAACAAGTAATGGAAACGAACCACATGTCTGATGATGCAATCTTACTAGCCGCAATCTCTGGCTTGTTAAGGAATTCGAGATTATGGTGGTCGGTTCAAGAGGATGGTCCCAGAACATATCATGACCTTCTG
The DNA here is from genome assembly GCA_963692815.1 of Nyctanthes arbor-tristis. NCBI lineage: Eukaryota > Viridiplantae > Streptophyta > Magnoliopsida > Lamiales > Oleaceae > Nyctanthes > Nyctanthes arbor-tristis. The sequence goes on along the minus strand of CAVNYN010286372.1, from coordinate 4,161 downwards.
TGAAGGGCAAAAGGTATATCGTGGTTGAGGAGGCCAATGTTGCCACATTGGGAGAGAAAATTAACAAAGAACCCGAAAAGAAGGACAAAGACCGAGAACTTTACAATCGAAATGGGAATTTGGGCAGGCAAATGGAGAATCGGGTGGCAGACCGTTTTAGGCCTTATTAGGCAAAACCTGAACCAAGAGCCATAACCCACCTATTGAATACCATACCTGAATTGATCCTAATGTCCTCCAGGGATAAACATCTTTTGCCTCAGCCCAAGTCGGTCAGAAAAGACCCCTAGTTACTGGATCCCAGAAAGTATTGTAAATGTCACCATTCTATCGGTCATGAAATAGATGATTGTCATGACCTACAGCGTGAGATCCAACGTCTAGTGAAAAGGGGTCACATGCAGGAATATGTGGCTCAGCCTAGACAACCAGCTAATATAGGACCACCTCTGTCAGGACAAAATGCTCCACTTCAAGAGGCTGTGAGGCTCTCTCCAGTCGAGATTTATGTGCTGGTTGGTAGGGATCAGAGCATCAAAGGATCTCAAAATCAGAGAAGACGTCTAGTGCGAGAAGCTTGCACTAGCTATAAGTTAGTCACTTTTGGCATGACCCCGAAGGAGATAGCCAGAGAATCTTTTGAGTTTACCGAGGCCGATGCAGAAGGAGTCATACACCCCTATGATGATGCCGTAGTCATCATGATTCTATTATCAAGAGTTAAGATCCACCTATGTTAGTTGAAGCGCAGTGAACGTTTTGGTCTGGCATACTTTCAATTGGATGGAGTTGGAAGAGTACCACCTCAGACCATACCGGGAAACCATTCAGGGTTTTACAGGTTAGTCAGTCAGTCACTCCAAGGGGTCATACCACCTTGATGGTGGAGTTGGGTGATGCGCCAAGGATGCGGTGAACCTTAGCCGATTTTGTTGTAAACGATGCCAGCTCCAATTACAGTGCCATCCTGGGCCGACCAATTGTTTCGGAATTCAAGGAAGCCGCATTAATATATCACTACCTGATGAAATTTCCAACCACTCATAGACTAGGAATTGTGTGATGGGGATGCATAACGAGCTAGTCGACTCAGGCAGCCCGTGGCCCCACAGATAAAAAGTCAGCTCATGGCTTATTTAAAAAGAGCCCAGACCCGAGTTGAACCCCAAATTCAAGGGCAAGCTCGAGTTAGACTGGCCCGTGTAGCTCGTCGGCTAAACTGGCCGGCTCGTGTCAAGCTTAGGTAGGGAAAAAAGTTTAAATTAAGGTAGGAAAAAATTTTAAAAAAAGCCGACCAGGCCCGGCTCGGCTAGGAAAAGGCCCGAGCTAAAGCTCGAGTCGAGCCTAGATTTCTAGAGCGAGCCAAGTTGAGCTTTAGCTCGAGCTTTTTAGGCTCGGGATCAAAAAAGCTCGAGCCCAAATCTAGGCGATCCGAGCGCTCGTTGACATGGCTATGTGTGAGGAAATCAAATGATGCAGGGAAGTGTAATCTGGATGTGCCAGTTTTTAAACGCAAAGATGTGCCAGACATCGCTGATGACCCTTTAGACCCAAGGATGGGACATCAAGAAGCTAGTACAGAACCAATAGGGGCTCTTGTGCAAGTTCTAATAGATGAAATATGACCTGAGGTTCAGCTCCGAATAGGTGCGGAATAGAAAGAGCCAGTGAGGTCCGGCCTTATCTCTTTTCTCAAGCAAAATCTGGATTTCTTTGCCTGGTCACATGAAGACATAGAAGAGATACTATCTGATTTCTCATGCCACAAGTTGAATACCGATCCAACTATGAAACCAAAGAGATAAAAGCAGAGACCACCCCTTAATCCAGAAACATATGCGGCTTTAGCAGCTGAAATAATTAAACTATTGGGAAACAGGTTTATTTGGGAGCCTGTTTGGATAGCTAACCCCATTCTTGTGACGAAAAACAGTGGTTCTTGGCATCTCTGCATTGATTTTACCGATCTCAACAAAGCATGCCCAAAGGATAGTTTTCCTCTTCCGCAGATTGATCAAATGGTGGATTCTATAGCCGGACATGAGTTGCTCAGCTTTATGGACGCTTATTTGGGATATAATCAGATACCTATTTATAGGCTGGATCAAAGCACACACCATTCAACACAAATTGCGGGCTCTATTGCTACCGAGTAATGCCATTTGGACGAAGTAACTTATCAAAGGTTGGAAATAAAATGTTCACGGAGTAGATTAGGAAATCAATGGAAGTTTATGTCGATGATATGCTTGTCAAGACTCAAGAGTGTCAAATACGGGGATCACGTTGCTCATCTCAGGGAAATGTCTAACGTCCTTAGAGCATATAAGAGGAAGCTAAACCCACATCAATGTTCTTTTAGGTTGCCTTAGGAAAGTTCCTAGGGTATATAGTTAAACAAAGGGGTATCGAAGCTTACCCCGATAAGATCTAGGCTCTCATTGACATGCGACCACCGGCCATAATCAAAGAAGTGCAAAGTTTGACTGGGAAAATAGTGGCTGTGAGCCATTTCATTACTTGGTCAACAGATAAGTGCCGATCATTCTTTGATATCTTACGAGAGAACAAAGAATTTCACTAATCGAAGAATGTCAGTCATCATTCGAAATGCTCAAACAATAGTTGGATGTTCTTCCTATTGTCAAAGATTAGAGAGGATAACACTCTGACCTTGTACCTTGCCGTATCAGAGGTGGCGGTGAGCTCTGTTCTGACTTGAACAGAGAACAACGTTCAGAAGCCCATCTACTAGGTCAGACAAGCATTGTGAGATGCAGAGTTCAGATACCAATCCATAGAGAAACTGGCATATGCCTTGGTGATTTCAGTAAAAAGCTTCGGCCATATTTCCTACAATACCAAGTTGAAGTTCTCACAAATGATCCTTTACGAAAAGCACTATAGAAGTCAGATACGTTAAGAAGGATGATAAAGTGCTCGGTAGAGCTGGGGCAATTCGACCTTACCTTCAAAGCCCAAACAGCAACGAAAAGACAAGCCCTAGTAAGCTTTGTCCTTGAATTCACGCACCCCACAAAGTTAATAGTCGAAGAAGGAGAACAGTGGGAAATGTTTATCGACAAATCAGCAACCGACGCTTGTTCAGAGCTAGAGTGGTCTCGCTTGGTCCAGATCATCAGATTTATTGTCAGGCTTATTGCTTCGAGTTCTATGCGATGAATAACGAGTCTGAATATGAGACGCTCTTAGCTGGCGTAGACATGGCCAAGTAAATGGAAATCACCATACTAACCATCTACAGTGATTCTCAGCTAGTGGTAAATCAGATCTATAGGGATTTCGAAGCCAAAAAACCATATATGCTCAGGTACTCCGCTTAGGTTAGAAATAAAGTAAAAGGTTTCACAACTTTTAAACTCAAGCAGGTGCCAAGATCGGCAAACAACTAAGCAGTTGTTGTAGCACGATTAGCAACCAGTCCTAGGGTCGAAGTCCTTACAAACATATCGATTGGAAAAATAGGACATGCCATACTGGATCAGCCTATATCTGTACTTTGTTCAGTGCCCGGGGTCAGTTGGATAGATGAAATAATCCATTATATCAAATATAGGACTCAACCTAAAGACAAGTTAAGGGCTTGCCAACTAAGGATTTGGGCAGCCAAGTTTACGTTGATAGACAATAAGTTGTATAAAATAGGCTATTCACAACCTCTGCTCCGTTGTCTGAATAAAAAAGAGGCAAATTACGCACTGAGAGAGGTCCACAGAGGGATCTGCAGCAACCATACAGGAGGTCAAGCATTGGCCTTCAAAATTTTAAGACAAGGATATTATTGGCCCAACTTGAAAAAAATGCAATCACATTTGTGTAAAGGTGCCCAGAATGCCAATTCTTTGCGACGAGTAACAGATCTCTTCGAGAAGAATTAAGCCCTATCAGAGCTCCATGGCTATTCGTACAGTGAAGCATTGACTTTATTGGGCCTTTATCGCCCGGGAAAAGGTCCATCCAGTAAGTAATTGTGGCAGTAGACTATTTTACCAAGTAGATAGAAGTAGAAGCCCTGGCCAAGATCACAGGACAAAAAATGACGCATTTCATTTGGAAATCAATAATCTGCCATAATGAATTCCTCATGCCTTGGTCACAGATAATGGCAAGCAATTTGACAATGCTAAGTCCAGAAAGATT
>CAVNYN010286371.1:21589-34203 GCA_963692815.1 Nyctanthes arbor-tristis | reverse complement strand
ACGTGTGCTCTTCCGGTGCCAAATGTGTGTCTTGGATTCAAAGCATGTGGAAACTAGCTATTGGATCCAAGTGTCTCAAATCTTTCCCTTTAACTCTTAGTAACCCCTTCATCTATTAAACTCGATAATTAAGTCCTAATATTTCTGATTATGATAGTGAAACACCATATCATTACCTTAAGAATCTTTTTCGTCTCAAAATTTACTACCCGATTAAACTTAATCATTCCTGTAACAAATTTCTATAACCGATGAAGAAATTGACATATATTCAAGTAATTGTCAACTAAACCAAAAATGTCTTCAAATTCATATTAAAATGTCTCGAGTAGACATTCCATTATTCATCGATTAATTATAGTTGAATATCAAAACCAATTATTAATCCAAAGATATCCCTATTTCAAATAGAGGAATTTCACGGGATGTTACACCATCAGCATATGAATCTCAGGTCAATAGCTCTAGATGGCTTGTGCCAAACTCTAAGAACGTGAGCTTAGCTATGAAATTAGCCAGAGCTTGCCATTTGATGGCCATCATAGGTTTGTAATTGAGGTTGTATTGGCTGATCTCAATTGACCATTTGACCAAACACCCTGACAGATCCAGCTTTTGAAGTACTTGCCTTAGTAGAGCATTGGTCAAAATGTCAAGGGTATGCTTGAGAAAATAAGGACGGAGCTTTTAGAGGCGATCACAAGAGCGTATACAAACTTCTCCATAGAAGGGTACCTCAGGTCTGCAAGATCGGAAGAGCACACGTCTGATTACATAATAGGTAGGAAGCTAAGTTGCTCCTTCTATTCTAGGCAAAACCTTACTAATTGAAGATTCTGAAACAGCTAAGTATAAGAAACGCGTCTCACCATGTAGTGGTTTGGACAGTAATATGGAGAAAGAGAGGTGTTTATTTAGCTCGTTGAATGCAGCCTGACACTCCTGCATTCATTTAAACTTCCTAGATTTTTTGATGGCATTGAAGAAGGGCTTACACTTGTCCATTGATCGTAATATTAATCGATTCAGGGCAACGACTCGCCCGATCAAGCGTTAAATTTCTTTTACTGATTTCGGAGCTTCTATGCCCAGAATTACTTTGATTTTCTCTTGGTTTGACTCGATTCTCCTTTGATTAACCATGTATCTAAGGAATTTCCCAAGAAGCTACCTTAAAAGAACATTTCTTGGGATTCAACTTCAGTTTATAGCTTCTAAGTACCAGGAACATTCTCACGAAGTCCTCAATATGTTGCCCAGTTCGTATACTTTTGACGAGCATTTCATTAATATAGACCTCCATGGTTTTCCCAACCTGATCTTTAAATATAGAATTTACCAATCATTAGTCAGTCGCTCCAGCGTTCTTCAGTCTAGAACGCTTCATCTTGTAGCAATACAGACCCTTGTTAGTTATGAATGAAGTATATTCCTCATCACTAAGATGCATGGGGATTTGATGGTAGCCAGAGTACATATCCATAAAGTTGAGGAACTCCTGACCCACGATCTCGTCGACCATTTGATCAATCCATAGTAAAGAGAAACTACCTTTTAGGTGGGCCTTGTTCAGATCTATGAAATCAATGCAGATTCGCCAGGTCCCATTGTTCCTTTTGACAAGGACTGGGTTTGCCACCCACTGAGGAGGCTTCCTTTATAAATTTATTGCTGAGTCTCTCTCATTACTAAGAGGTCGTCTCTTTTGCTTCATAGGTTTGGCTTTGGGCTTAATATTGAGCTTGTGGCAGGCGTACTAGGAGATCGGAAGAGCTGATTTCCTCTATGTCCTTGTGGCTCCATGCAAAGACATCTAAGTTTTGCTTCAACAACTAGATAAGCTGGGTCTTCAAGGGTTCCTTTAACTCCGCACCAATCTTGAGCTCGATTTTAGGTCTTGAGTCATCTAATTTGATGGTTTGGATCTCGTCACCGGGGAGAGCTTGTGCCTTTGACTCCTCAGCTCTCAGTCTAGATTGTAGACTTTAGATGAAGGTGCTGCCCCTGCTATATAATCCAAATTATACTCTCATGTTATTTACTGATCACCTCACACAACAGCTATTTCGTGGCTGGTGGGGAACTTCATGATGTAACGGAACACAGAGGTCGCTGCTCTAAGTTCGTATAGAATTGGCCGCCCTAAGATGGCATTGTGATTTGAAGGAATATCAACAATAAGAAAATCTGCCATGATTCTCCTTCTACAGAGCTTGCCTTGTAGTTTGAAAAGGAGTGTGATCTATCCCTTAGCCTCTACAAAATCGCTAGTAAACCCTTGGAGCCTGGTCCTATATGGTCTCAAGTTCTTTGCGTTGATATTCATTTATTGGGAAGTCTTTCAATAGATTATGTTTACGGAGCTGCCGTTATCTGCAAAGGTCTTGTAAATCTTAATACCTGACACCGGTACGGTTATAACAAGGGTGACTATTTGTGAGTATAGTGTGCTGTAGGTGTCTTCGTCACAGAAGGAGAAAGAGCTTGTCTGAGTGGTGGGGGACTCGTGCTGTGAATAAGTGATAGCAATTATAGGTTTCTCTCTCGAGACCTCGCCTCTATCTCTTAGAACCCTCCATGCCATGATTTCCGCTAATGAGCATGCGAATCTTAGCTGAAGGTCTGTTCTGTGGAGCTTGGGCGTTGAGGTTGCTTAGGGATGAGATCGTTTGTCCTGCCCTTAACGATTTACTATGTATTCACTCAGATATCCTCGTTCAATTAGTTTCCCAATCTCTTGCTTTAAGTGCCTGCATTCATCTGTGTCGTCACCCACAACTCATAATACTTACAGTACTTGGACTAATCTGTATTCTTCAGAGTCTTCTTTATGCGCGTTACTTTTGGTAGAATCGGATAATTTTTCAGAAAATTGAAGATGTGCTCAGCAGAGGTGTTGAGCTTGGTGAATGGCTTTGAGGAAGTGGATGGTCCTTCATTTCTCCATTGTTCTTTTTTGACCTTTTGATCCTCTTTTTCATCTTTCATAGGTCCTTCAGGTCATGGACCTCCTTCAGTAGCTTCCTCTGTGCTGATATGCTTTTCAGCTCTCCTCAAGAACTCTTTATGTCTACTTGGTGAATCCTCATGCATCACCCACAAAAAATGAGTGTCTTTGTACATACTTGATTTGACTACTATCAAGAGCAATTCATCTGCCACTTTCTCCATGGTCGTGACCTGTCTGTAGAAGCCGTCTAGGTAGCTTTTTAGTGAGATCGGAAGATTTTTCTTGCTTGATTGTTCCCAACATTTCTTTGGGGGGTTGCCCTTGCCTTGGATCCCATAAACTATATTGCAAACTCTGATGAGAGCTATTTCCAACTGTGCACAGACTCTGGAGCTAAATTTGCATACCAAGTTTATGCATTTCCCTCCAAGGTGAGTGAGAATGCTTTGCACATTATAGGTCATGTCGTGTTTTGAAGTTCCATCTAGGACACGTACATGTGAAGGTGAGCAATGAGGTCTGTCTCACCGTTGTAGGTCTCAATTTGGGATAGCTTCATTTTTTACGGCATGACGACATTTCCAATGGAGGTGACGAAGGGAGAGGGCCTATCACGAATATTGTCAATGGTGAACTTGATGTGTAACTATAATGAGAAACTGGTGTTGGGCTTCTCCACTTTGTCTCCTTTCTCTTGGTCACAGAGGGTCTGGTGATCTCAGCCTTCTAGGACCTCGTCGTGGTTGAGGCCCCAACTTTATGAATACACTGCTTCTTCTTGCATTTCTAGAAGGAGTTGGTGCGGCTTGCGTGCTGGTAGTTGGTTGACTGGATCTTTGAATAGGAGTAAAACTCAACCTTCTTCTCACATGTTCTCTCGAGGTTTGCCCTTATTGGGGATTTTTCAATGTTTTGGGCCCACCAGGAAGAGACTTTCTGGGACGATTCCCCTGTATTTTGTGGGAACCAACATATTTTGCTACTGCTGTCGCCTGACTTCTTGGGCGAGGACCTCCACTTGCCGTCACAGTGCTTCTCTTTCTGATTCGGGGGCTGGCTGTAACGCCCCGAGTTCTAAATGGCTGGAACGTTAGTTAAATCTTTTCTAACAACTTTTCAAATAATTGATTGCTAGAAATTAACAGTAAGTTGCGGAAATTCTTATTTGGATAAACAATAAAATTTGTTCTACATAAAATCCCAACCCAAATAATATAAAGTTTTGATGATAAAAATCTTAAATTAAACTGAATTTAATAAATGATTGTTCAATATCCGCCACCATTCTCGCCTCCGGCTCCAAAATCTGAAAATTTATCAATTTATGAAGGGGTGAGTATTTCATAGAAATGCTCAATAGAGTTCAGCGCATATAATAGTTAACTTAAATAGCAATAACACACATAAACATGTAATTAATTTTTCAAATGCAGTATCTCAATTCTCAAATAAAATCGTACATTCAAGATGCACGTTCTCATGCATTTAATATGCAAGTTCTCATGCTTAAGCAAAATATTCTCTTTCTTGGTATAGCATAATTATTCTCATGCATAATGCATAATTCTTATAATTGCAATTTAATGCACATAATTGCCACAGAAGTTAATTAGAAATGTGCAATTTTTAAATAAATAGCTTTTATAAAGAAAGAACCTACCTCAAAGAAGCTTTCCAAGTTTGAAAAAAAATGTCTTGAAATTGTTTAATTAGACTGGCGCCTCGTCTAGTCATTATAGAATATTTGAATAAGTGAGAATTATATTAAAGTATTAATACTTAAGGAAAATTAAGGACTAAATTGGAAAGATTTAAAAGTGGAGTTTAGGGATAATAAATAAATTCTAAAATAATTTGGGCAAAGTTGGAATAGGAGAAAGTTTCAAGATGAGTTTGGAACAATTGAAATAAATTTGACTATGAACAATCAAACTAGAAAACTTTGGGACAACATTTAAACTAAATAAAAAATTAGAGGTTTTTGAAGTAATTCTTTTTGGATAAGAAAAGTCTTAAAATGAAAGAGTTTCTTGGCTTCTGAAATTTGACAAAACAGAGTAAGGGAAATCGGTTAGAGTGAGAAAAGAAACATTAAATCAAACGCCCAGAAGAAAGAAAAAAAAATGGCAGAAGAAGATAGCAACTACCGTAATGCAAATTGTAGATTCTTTGCTGAAAAATATTGTGTTGGGAAGTGGATGCAAGTGGCTATGGCAATGACGGATGGGTTGATGTTTAGCAACTTGTAGTTTTTTTCTTGTTTTGTGACTTGATGGTGAAATGGCTGAAGAAGGAGTGGTATTTATAGGTGTGGAGTTGGGTTCTAACGTTGGTAATAGAAGCATATTTTGCCAAATTGGGATGATTTTTGGGGCTGAATTGTAGTCATTCATGGGGCAGCTTTTCTTGCCGGAAAGTCGAGATCATCGTGGAAGAAATTGGGGTGATTTGCTATAGTAAAGAGCTGATTTAGAGAGGAAAGTATGGGTAAATCATGAGGCTGATTTGAGCATTGATTTAGGAGTTGTTTACTTGATAAGTTTTGGGGCTTCCATTGAGAGCAAATCTTGTAGCGATGAAGCTAATTATTTGGTGAAAATTTGGATGAAATCTAAATGAATTTCCATTAAAAAGTTGAGTTAATGTGCTGAAGAAATAATAAGTTCAAAGTTATGAGGCTGAAAAATGGACTTTAAGTGTTATAGAATCGAGTTGGTTTCAGAATTAATTCAAACGGCTAAACTGAATGCTTTGGAAACTTCAATTCACGCTGATGTTTTACCTAAAATTTTAAGTCTAGATGAGCATTCACAAATTTATTGTGACCATTAATCAAAGAAGTCGTAGCGACCCTAGTCAAAGTTTAAGTAGATGACCATACATAAAATTTGGCTTCGATGTTTAAACTAGACGAGTGCAAGTATAACAATTGGGTTAGCTAGCCGGGCGATTATATCGACTTACAAAAACGTGTTTTAAATTCTTTATAAAAAAATTTGGGTCGCTACACTGAAATCAGCGGGAATGACCTCACGAGCTTAGCAACCTAGCAAGCTGAAGGGTAAGGACATGGAATTGGCTGGTGACAGCCAAATTGTTAGGCCGTTGAGTCCTTCTAGATCTTCAAGTCATTGAGCACAGTAGGGCATGTGGGCCTACCATCAAGTTCTGTTGACCTGATTGACCTGACAACCTAGCGACCATAGTGATTATGGAAGCAAGTTGCTCTTTGACCACATCTGAAACTAGTTGATGAGAATATATGAGGACCCAAAATTAGAGAACAATTGTTTGTACACTAATTTCACAGAGAAATGTATCTATTGATTAATAGAGTTATATATATATATATATATAAAGAGATTAGAAAATCAACGAGATTTTATCCATGATTTAATTTTATCCATGATTTATGCTTCCTAAATCTAAATACATATGTGTGCACACAAACACAGAGATATATATATATATATATATATGCATTATATCTGAAATTTGTATATATCATAAACCTGATTTTAGAAATATTCACAATGTGACCTAATTTAAATGGCCCTTTAGTTTACATTTTTTCTTTCATTTCTTTGTCTTCTTGTTCACCATTTTTTCTTTTATTTTTGCTTTTTAAATTAGAAATTATTAAAGTTTTAATTTATGTAATAAATAGTGTAACACTATTTTAAATTGATGTAACATTGTATATTACACAAATAAGATAGCTTGCTAAACAACTAAACATAGGTTGTTACATAAAAACCATAGCTTGTCACAGAAATAACTAGCTATTACGCACATAAAATAGTCTGCTACACAAATAACATAGCTTGTTACGCACATGACATAGTTTTCTACGCACGTAACATAAATTGTTACACAGATAATTAATTAAATTACACAAATGACATATTTTGGTAAACAAATAACATATGTTGCTACACGAAAATTATAGCGTGTTACACAAATAACTAGTCTTACACACACAACATAACTTACTATATAAACATCATGTCTTGTTACAGAAATAATATCTTATTATACGAATAACATGTTACACAAATAATATAGGTTGTTACACATAAAAAAAACATAATTTTTATATGAATAATATATATTATTTAATAATATTGATTGCTACAAAAAAAATTAGCTTATCACACAAATAACAAGTCTTGTTAAGTACATAACATAGAGCCAACATAGATTGTTACGCAAATAGCACAGATTGTTACATAGTTAACACAGCTTGTTACAAAATAACATAACTTGTTACACGTAATGTAACTTCTTACAGATAATAAGCCTTGTAATGCACATAATATAGATTGTTCCCACATAACGTATTGTTTAATATGTAGGAAAAGCTATTACAAGAAAAATTCAAAAAGGAAAAACAAAGAAAAAATGCTAAAAGAAGAAGAAGAAGATTGACAACAACACCAGAAAGTATAAGGAAAAAGAAAAAATTTAATAGAAACGGAGGGAAAAAGGGAAAAAGAGAAAAAAATAAAAGAAAAAGCCAAAAAAAAAAATACCAGAACAAGGTGACAGAAATCCTGTCACTCGATCCCATTGTCGGAACCCGACTGCTGGCTGGCCATCGGTGAACGGTGGGCCGACAGTGGGGTCTAGGGTAAAATTTAATTATATGATAACAATAATAAATAAAATAAATAATAGAACTTGTTTGATTTTCTTTATCAAATATCTTTATAATTTCACTTACTATTGATTTGATCACTGATTTAACAACTGCTTATTTACAACCATGAATTTTAAACTTCTATTAAATCTACATCACTTATTTCACCATGTTATAATTTCTCATTATAAATCAATATTATTAATGAGAATTAAATAGCCGCTAAGTATTTTTAAAATTTTAAATACTATCATGTATCTTTAGAAAAAGTTAAGAGTTTGCAACTGTATGTCATAATATCCCCAATAAAAATTGCCACTATGTGGTTAAAAAGAAAAGAGGGGGGAAAAAAGAAAACAAAAAAGTGACACTACAACCTTTCTTTTTTCTTTTATTTTTCCTCTTTTTGTTGTGTAGATGTAAGGGCTAATTACGGCTAACGTCCCTAACCTTTCACTTAATTATCGATTATGTATCTAAGTTTCAATTTTTTATTTGTACGTCCCCAACTTTTAGTAAAATCTGATTTTTAGTCACTGAATACGGAAAACGTCCATTTCATCCGTTAATGGCAAGGGTATTTTTAGTAAAATGTAAAAAATAAAAAATAAATATTTTAACATAATTAAAAAAATAAAAATAAAAACAAAATAAAAATGGGCCCCCCAACAACCAAGAGGCCGCCGGAAATGGTAGCCATTTGCCATTTCCGGCAGCCTCTTTGGGTGGGAGGGACGGGAAGATGCCAAAAATGGCAGCCATTTCCTGCTGCCATTTTTAGCAGCTTGGGGGTGTGCTGCCAGAAATGGCAGCCATTTCGGGCAACTTTTGCCGGGCGGGGGGGGAGGGAGTAGTCCCTTCCCCTGTGCTGCTCGAAGTGGCTGAAAATGACAACCATTTCTAGCAGCACTTGTTGCCGTTAGTGAGTGCTGCCATAAATGGCAGCGATGACTGTCATTTCTAGGAGCACAGGGGGCTTTCTGGCTGTCATTTCTGGAAGAGTCTTTTTTGGGGGAAGTCTGTCATTTCCAGCGGCCTCTTGGTTGGGAAGCGGTGTACATATATTCCCCCTTTTATAAATTACGGGTCATTTGCTTCATACTTTCTTTTGTTTTCATTTTTTTTTTATTTGAATTGTTTTCCTCCAATGTAGCATGTGGAAAATGAAGGCGACCCTTTTGAAATAGTAATAAATAAATGAAGATAGTCCTTGTCAGAATCAATTGCTTAGAACATGTGGAGCCATTGAAGGAACCCAACTATTGTTCATGAAAATCTAACAAAGGTGACTTAATTTGATGCGGTGAATCTCATTAGACCCCGCAAATCACAACCACTAACTTTTTGATCTGTCATCCACTCATTGGATGTCACTCAAACCATGTGTGTCGATTATTAAGAAAAATGTCAATTAGTGGTCACACGCCGAACTTTATTTTGTCATAGACACATGGAGTGTGCTATGTAAATGAACTATATTGTCGTTGAAATTGTAATTATCAATATAAAAGGGGTTTCATTCTCATCCGTTTATTTCTTGAAGTAAGACTTTTTCGATGTTATTGTATCGTGGTACACTATAAACGATGAATTGAAACACTTTAGCACATTTATCTGGAGATGAAAAAGGGAAGTTCTTAAAGGAGTTCTATGGAATTTCAAACCTATTCTTTTATTGATAAATGTTTGAAGATATTGACCAACATACCTGGATTTATTTTATTTTATTTTATTTTGAAACAAGTGGGAGATAGGGGAGTGGATGGAAATTCGAGGAGGAGAAAGTGTGACTTGAACACAGATCTCCCGCGTTGGAAATTCAAATTTTTGTTTATTTGTTCACTTGAAAACTTTTTTCTTTTCTTTTTTGATGGTGGGGGTTCAGGTGTTTCTGTTTTAGAAGCTTATTTTGATTAAAAATTTAGGGAGATATGAAACTATAACACGAATAAGTGACATTATAGATATGACACAATTCTATTAGATGATGAAAAAGTATTTCATGTGATCAAAATCTAATGAAATTGTGCTATATGAGCATATCACTTTTTCATGTATCTTTAAAATTGATCTGTTTTGAGCTTAAGTTTTGTCCCAAGTGTTTGTAAATAAATAATCAATTTATGCTTGGTCATTATTTAATTTGTAGCATGTTGAGGATGAATGTAGATCTTTTTTTGGAGCAAATACTTTGCATAAAATGGACAAATAAAAGGGATATTCTTTTGTTGTCATGGGAAAAAAAATTTACAATAAACTATTCAAAGTGAGACATGAGTCATGACCTAGTGTGCACAAGATGGCTTGGCTGGAAAGAGCCTTATAGTGGGCATACCACTACTAAATTGGGGTAATTTTAGATGTCAAAATATCTATCGTTGAATTCCAAAGACGGTGGGATTCACTGTGAAACAAATAATTTTTGTTTTTGCTTATAAACATAATGATTTGACTAATTATATTTATAGTGATATGATCATGATAAACTAAAATTTTCATATGGTTCATTTGAAACCATAAACAAAGTTTGATTCTCTTGATAACTTCGTATTAAAATACATACATATATATATATATATAAATTCTAATATGCCATACTTTTATATTTATCTATCACGATTGATAAATATATTTACTACTTACAAATAAAAAAGATGTGCGATGGTATGTTTATTTTATAAGTCTAGTGCCTTGTTAATGATTCTTTTTGTGTTGACAAACATCTTTGTGCACAACACGATATTTTTTTTTTTACGAAGTGACAATGAAAAAACAATTTGTTTTCTTGTTGACATTAATTTTGTTTTTATCCGATGAAAAATAAAATGACAGTTATTTTTAGGCACTATTATTTAATTTATTCATATTTATATTTTGTATTTATTGTGATTAGCATTGGATGGCATATTCCACTTCTGTTATTCCTGCCCTGCTGTTTCTTGAGTTGTCTTTCCAATATTTTAAAGAAAGAAAATTTAATTAGAAAAGAAGAAAGAAACAAAAAACGGCAAATCATACTGCATAATTACAAATAAGTTATTAACTTATTGTTCAACTTTTATTCTTTTGATTAAGTCATCATTTACAAAAACAAATGCTTTGGTGATTGTAAACACCAATGAAAATCATTGTTGTATCGCATATTAATTTGTGAATTTGAATTAAACAATCGCGGTAGCTAAGAAGAAGGTCAACTACGTCAGATCTAACGTTATGAAGATATTTCACGCCTCTAGACACTCAAAATTTGAAACAAGTAACATATAATTATAAGAAAATTCAACATCAACCTATGAATAGACCGATCCGGCTATGAAAATAGATCGGGCTCTAAACTTCCAATCACAGCCGTCATGTGCGCCACCTCACATGTCGGTGGCGGCTTGTGATTGGAGATCAGACTCCAAACTCGAAGTCCGATATGTTTCTATAAAAAATTCAGTAAACAGACTACTAATTTTCATTTCTTTCTTAAAATTGAAGTTTAGGAGGAAAATGGGGGAAAAAGAAGAAGAAGAAAGAAAAAAAAAAAAAAGAAGTCCCAAAGTAAATAAGAAACTGCACCTCATGGTTGTACCCCTTCCATTTTTTTCTTTTAAACCTAAAATAGCCCCCAAATTCTTTAACACCAATATATGCATGCT
This sequence comes from Nyctanthes arbor-tristis, assembly GCA_963692815.1. Lineage (NCBI taxonomy): Eukaryota > Viridiplantae > Streptophyta > Magnoliopsida > Lamiales > Oleaceae > Nyctanthes > Nyctanthes arbor-tristis. Next base: position 22,970 of record CAVNYN010286371.1, on the reverse strand, counting down.
ATTATGACAACTAATGTTTCATGCGTCTGCATGCATTCTTATGACGTGAATATATGCAATCACACTGGACATTGAGTGCTAGTATTAGAAAATTTTTCTTGTTTTGGGTAAGAAAAGTAAAACTGGGAAAAACTACATTCCTAGTATCAAAATAATTAGACATATTTGCGTTCATACAAATCAAAGTAAACCCAAGGTGGTACGTTTTCTTTAGAAAATAATTACTATGTAACTATGTAATGTAAGAAAATAAACCTGTACTTCATCAGCAAATTAAAATTCTTCATTTTTTATTGTAAAAGCAAACACTTCTAGTTGGGAAATAAAGAATACCATATAATCACAACAAATGTTCACAAACCATTTCTTTTTTTCAATATAATTTGGTCATACTAACCTTATCTACCTGTTTGACGGGACTCATGGGTACTTCATAAATCTCTACCATTCATTCTCACAACTATATTTAATTTATTTGAAAACCATCTACTCAATGAAAAAATTCTTATACTCTAGGAGTACTGAAGATACACTATACTTTTGGACAATTAAAAACCCAATTTAACACTAAATGACAACTCATAAATTCACATGTCAATTCTTGATTTTACTAATATGACATAATACTGTACTCTAGAAGTGCCAAAATTTCGTTGCCATTCAAGAGATGTATTTCTTGGTGTCACCATCACACATTAGCTCCGGATCCAAAATCTTGACCAACATCCTGCTTGAATTTTCAGACACAAGTTAATGTCTTGAATAGGAACAAAGGGTACAGTCTTGTAAAGCCAAAAATTTTTCCCCTGTCCATGTACTTTTGGCGAGTCTTTCTATTGAGACAGATCTAGAAATAAGCTACTTTTGGCTACCCAAATATTAACTTTCTATAGCTTTTAGAGGGTAGCATTTGCTATGCATGTTCTTGTTAAGAAAATATATATAGCTCTAAACTCTCCGGGGGATGGACCTAGCAAACTCGAGCACAGAGTTTCAAAGTCAATCGGTTCAACCAATAAGAATTTAAATGCATGTTTTGTATGGCACTAGATCAAGTGCAATATGTATGGCACTGGATCAATTTTATGTTTTGTATATCGAATTTTTTCTCCTCTTTTGAAAGGTTGTACATTGGATTTTACTATAGTATTTATTTGGAAATTTAACTGGCAACCCCTAGACCAACCCCCTATATTGTGTTAGGTAAAGTTGTTAGGTGAAGCATGCCTATTGGAGGAAATGCCTTTTAGGAAACAATTTAAATGGAGCACGTAGTCCTCCAACACCCCCACACACTTCATTTTGCATATTGCTATATATACCCCCCCCCCAAACCACCCAAAAAAAAAAAAAAAAAAACCCATCCCAAACCCAAAAATCC
>CAVNYN010286371.1:0-21569 GCA_963692815.1 Nyctanthes arbor-tristis | reverse complement strand
CCAAACCACCCAAAAAAAAAAAAAAAAAAAAACCAACCCCAAAGATAGTCCGTATTCTGTTTTCATTCATCGCACAAAGTAAGGTTTTTTTTCCTTTTTAATAAATGAAATAATTAATAAATAATAACTAATAAAAGAAATGGTATATTAGTAAAATTTTATAAGATTTTACTTTTCAAATAGCATATAATTGAACATTTTTCAATTTTTGTGAAAATGAGAACAAGACTGTTTTAGTGGAATGAGCAAAGTATATTATGTTTCGTGATGTGATATATGTGATCTCACCTCACAAAAATAAAGAAAAATATTTACTTGGAGTCACAGGGATGGACTCGAAATACATATCCAATGAGGATTGTACTTTATCAAAAAGAAAAAATATAGTTCAAAACTATGTTGAGATATACTCGACAAGTTTCATTATTGAACATATTTGTCTCTAAGTTGTTTACTTGTAGTTAATTAAAATTAAAAAAGAAAACGAAAAGGATAACTTATAGGAAAATTTTCAAAAAACTTCTCAAAAAGTTAGTTAAATTCCTCACTCATGTGAGTGTACATACCATTTATGTTTCAAAACTAAATCATGTGTATTTCTAATCTACATGGCATGTATCTATATATGTCACACAAGTATGAAAACTTTTTTCTATCCACAGTGCATTTCTCCCATATAGTCCACATGCGAGACCAACACGTGCCCCTAAAATTTTTTTATGAAACTTCTGACAGATTTTTGAACATTATCACATAAACCATACTCAGCCTAACTTATGAAAGGGAATCCTAAACTATACAAAAACTAAACAAGAAGTAGGAGTGAGTTTCCCCACTACTTGTATTTGCTAGTAAGCAATTCACTTAATTCTTCACGTTTGTTCTTTGTAACTGGTATTCTAGCTGCTTTTCTTTCTTCTTTTTTTTTCTCCTTATGAAAATAGATTACTACTCCCTTCATCCCAAAAAGATTTTTCACATTTTCTTTTTTATCTATCCCAAATTATAAGGTAGTTATATTGACACTACAACTTTTACTAAATACACTACAAATTAATTGATTACAAGTCCTTAGTGTTTTAAAGTTACAATATTTATGTCTATAATCTTTTGATTTCATTTTTCATATTTATTTTTTAACCGATTAGCATATGTTTTATTTTTTACAACACTTTTCATTCAAAACATATGCTAAAATAGTATAAAAAAATTATTTGTTCATCGTATTTTATATATGAAAAAAAAATAATAGCAAAAACAAAAATGTGACAAATTATTTCTTTATTTAAAAGTATGCTAATATAATCTCAAACAGGAATCATCAATACTGACATAATTGGGAAGTAGCTGATAAAAATTTGAAGTAAAGATATTTGGAATTTAATTATAACAGGTTATTTATTAAGAACTACAATTTCAATTAAAATGTAGTTTATATATAAAAAAATATAGTGTGAATATAATTGACGCAAAGTATATTCCCCTTTTCTAAGTTAATTTTTTAGTTTTCTGATATACCATCATTTATGATGCATAGTAATCAACAACAAACAAAAACTAAAGTGAAATACTCTCTCTGTCTCAAAAAGATAGTCCGGTAGATATTTTTACGTAGATTAAAGACTAATACGTAATGTAGTTAGAACATTAATTTTATAAGTTTTCTTCCAATTTCAACCATCATGCCTAATTAATAATATAGTTGTTTGCAGTGTGAACGTCTTAAATTCCTTATAATTTGTATGTATCAAGTTAGTATTTAAATAGAGGCAAACATAGAAATGAAAAATTAAATATACACTGGATATAGCAATTAGACTATCTTATTGGGACGGAAGGAGTATTAAATAAATGAAGGGTATATTACGAAATATATTGTTAAATTGTACATTTCTAATAACATTAAATGATATTTTTTTAATCTACGTGAAAAAAGAAAAGAGAATATCTTTGTGTGACGGAGGGAGTATTTGAAATGTATGGTGGAAAAGTAGAGAGAAATTATAAGGAATTTTGAGATATAATTATTTTGAGAAAATATTTAGTTGGTGTAATTTGAATTGCTAAGTCGGAAAAAACCTTAGAGAACGTGATGGAATATTTAGAATTGGGTATAATAACGGACAAAATTTTTACCAAATGAAAAATGATTTAGTGCGAGATATATGACACAACATGAGCACATATATGACACAACATGAGCACATATAGTGTCAAACTATTTTCGTTCATTTCATTTAGGTGTAGGCAAAAAAAGGGTCAAACCGAGCAGGACCGAAAAAAAAAAAAAAAAAAAAAAACCGTTTACGTGAACCATTCGGCTTTCCAAAAAACCAACTAAAAAGGCGGTTAAACCGGCCAAGCCTGTTCATGCTTAGAAAAGATTTTGGCAGTTCCGGCGAGTTGCCCAATCGTAATTTCTTTGTCCCAAAATTCTCCCACCACAAAACACCTCAATGGTCAATTTCGGTGAAAACAATAGTGATTTTTTTCTACCTGAAGACATTACTTACTTTCCTATATCATCAATAAAACAATAAATCTTATAGATCCGCCCTTCTCAGCTTCTCTTCAATCCACAGGGCCTTTGCCTTTCCTTTTTGGTCATGGCCAAAAGAAAAAAGCGACTTTGTGTGAGTATATAACTATATATATAGAGCTATAGAAAGAGAGAGAGAGAGAGAGAGAGAGAGAGGTTTTATCAACAAAACCCACACAAACGCATCCCATTAACCGTTCATTTGAAGGTTTATTTATTGAACTGAACCCTATTTATTATTTCTAATGAATTAAATGTATTTTTGCGGGGCGAAACAGGGACATTCTTTTGATAGTTCTTCATCGTTTCTGTGAGAAATCTTGAAGCCTTTTCAGCATTGGTTTGGGGTTTGCAGTTTCTTTTTTTTCCATTCTGAATATCAAAGGTACGCCATTTATTTGTTTAATTTACATAGACCATTTCTATCTAGTTTGTTGGAATTGAAAATTGTGCTGTTCTGAGATCTATTCACATTAGAACTTACTACTTTTGTGCCATTCTGTTTGGTTGCGTTTCGATTTTCTGTAAGTTTGTTTTCTGGGTCTTTTCTAAATGCTGGATAGGCAAAAATATTTTCAGGAGAAGATAAGTAATTGTTTGGTTGGTCATGGTATCTGATAAGAAATAGAATGAGTAACTATGTAGAATTTGATGTTTGGAGGAAGCTTTTGAATCAACCAAAGGCACTGGTAAAATAGCTGGTTGAAAAAGTCGAATCCGATTCAAGTGGTTTATCTGCTTATTTTAACATCTATTCTCTCACTTGTGGCAAAATGATTTGTTCTCTCTATTTATTGTTGAAATTCCTTAATGTTGCGTGTAAGTTTAACTTGCGTTTGATGGGGAATCTTTTTCTTTTTTCCTTTAGTTCATTTTCTTGTGATGCAAATTGAATCTCTATTATTTATCTTGAATAAACTTTTCAATTTATTGTTATTGTAAACTGGCTATTTGTTTGACCTTTCACTCCATGAATAATATATGGGCTTTGTGCTAGAATCAAGTTCTTTGATATACGCTCTCATTCAATTGATACGTGTATCAAATTTATATGATCCGCATTGATTCTGTTTTGTTAAAAGGTATTGTGCCTGCAGCATCTTTTGTTTAGTTCACATTTTGTTTTGACATACTCTTAAATCAAGTCAAGTGATTCCTTTTTCGATCAAGATAGGTGAAGTACATTCTATCGTTCTATTATATTCTTCATTTGATGGCCTGTGGCAGGATTTACAAATTCTTTTGGTTATGGAAGGCAACTCTTTACGGGTTAGTCATTGCATCGGTAATGTTGCAAGTGAGGCTGCAGTGCCGGATTCGTTTTCTGATCTTAATGATGAAGGCAAGATAGAAGTTTCTTCAATTTCTGTGAATTTAGTTTTGCCTGATGATCTGTTGGAGCGGATATTGTCCTGCCTCCCGATCTAACATTCTCAGGGCAGGCTGCGTGTGCAAAAGATGGCACGAGATAGTCACTTCGGAAAGATTTCTATGGAATTTCAACCATGTCCTCTCACAGAAGCCATGGTACTTTATGTTCACAAGCTCGGATGAACCAGTTGGTTATGCTTATGATCCCATCCTCCGAAAGTGGTATGGCATTGACCTTCCATTCATTGAGACATCCAATTGGTTTATTGCTTCTTCGTGTGGATTAGTTTGCTTCATGGACAACGATAGCAGGAGTGAACTATATGTTTGTAACTTGATAACAAACCGCTGGAAGGCTCTTGAGGGTCCTCCAGGTCCCAAATACTCGGATTACAGTGCTTTGGCACTCTCAGTAAATCGAGTCTTGCACAATTACACCATCTCAATTGTTAAATCTAAGCAAGTTCCAGGAAACTTCTTTCAGTGGGATCTCTCGATACATCTATATGATTCAGAAACAATGACATGGGTGACCACTTTGAATGAGGATTTAATCGGATGGAGAGCTGGTGATGAGAGTGTGATCTGTGATGGGGTTTTGTACTTTCTGATATACTCAACTGGTGGAGGTGGTGCTAACAATCGTCATGGCCTTATCATGTATAACCTTGCAAGCCGATCACCTCATGGAATATTGATGAGGAGTTTCATCCCTGTGCCATGTCCTCTTACTTGTGGCCGTCTGATGAACCTAAAGGAAAAGCTTATTATGGTTGGAGGAATCGGGAAACCAGATCGGCCGGACATCATTAAGGGGATTGGGATTTGGAGTCTACATGGAAGGGAGTGGCAAGAAATAGCCAGAATGCCACATAAACTTCTCCAGGGGTTTGGGGAGTTCGACGATGTGTTTGCTAGCAGCGGCACAGATGACCTCATATACATTCAGAGTTATGGAGCAACTGCTCTTCTTGTGTACGATGTCAGCCAGAAGCAATGGAAGTGGTCGCAGAAATGCCCGGTAACGAAAAGGTTTCCTTTGCAGCTCTTTACTGGTTTTTGCTTTGAACCAAGGCTTGAAATCTCTCCCTAGATCTTTTCACAATGAATATGATTTGATTTTGAGCAAAGTAGCAGTTGAATGTTGATTGATAGCCTTTTTGTATACGAACATTTTCTTCAGTTATGGTGGTTTTGATATCTTGCAAAAGGTTCATGGCAGTGCATAAACACACAGGCTTTTAAAATACATACAATTCTTCTGCAATGTTAAGTTTTGGAGATGAGATCAAACAAAACAAAATTTCTTTTCTTTCAAGAATAGATCAGTTGGGCTGTTTAGTTTAGTTAAATTCTGTAACTCATTACTTTCAGTAGCAATTAATTCCAAAAGAAAAAATCAAGGACTTTGAGGCCAATTAATATTTAGGATCAAATGAAATTCATTTTCTTTAAACAGCATTCTAGTTTTAGTGTGCTTTTTACGCCTTTACCTAGGCTTCATGGGGGTATGGATTCTCTAACTTTTCATTGATGAGTGAAAAATTATTACTCTGAGAAGGAGACATAATAAGCCCTGCCTCCCAAAGGACCCCAACAAATACCATCAATGAACACACAAGGAGCGAAAATTGTAAGGTAACGAGTTTATGTTACAGGGGCCGCATTTTTATAAAAACACAAGAAATCACTAGGTTTTTTATGTAGGTTTTTTATGTTTTTATAAGAGTATCTACATTGTTAGTGTTAAAATTAATTATCCACATAAGTAAAAAGTAGAGATTTTAGTGATTGTTAAAAGACACATGTGCAAGTTAAATTTAACTATTAATTTGTGCAACATCAATGATCTAACTAAGAGTGTTAAATTTAATTATCAGTTCAATAATCAAAGGGTGGTCCAATCCCAATTTAACTAAAATAAAAAAAAGAAGAAATAATACCATATAAAGTGTTAAGTTTATTATTAACTTTAACAATAAAACTAACAACTTGTTAAATTAAATGTTTTTAGCAATCACTTTAACACTATCAATATAGATTGTTTTTTAAGTTATTAACTAACAACTCCACTAACAACCTACTTTATCACTACCAATGTGGATGGTCTAATTATGCTGGCACTGTAACCTAGTCAATGTTACTATTGGAAAACTGTGCAAAGGGTTGCTACTCATTACAAGGAAATAAAAATGAAACAATCAAAATTTCCATGGCTTGCCAATAACTCTATTACATGGACATATCATGCATCTTATCTCACTGCTTGAACATGCCTAATATATGACATATCTTCTTATTATGTCGTCATCGTCATCGTCGTTGTTGATCATCATCATCATCATCATCATCATCTATATACTCTTAATGGGAAATTAGTCTGCGCTACAACTACATTGCAGTTTCCCATCAAAAATGCTTTTTTTTGGGGGGGAGGGATAATTTGGACATTTTACATCCTTTGGTTATCTATGCGGTGTATCAGATTATTTTTATTTTTTTTTCAAATCCAATAACACTCTGTTAGATTTTTTTTTCTTCTTTCCTTATCCAGTTGTCTTTCCTATTTACTAGATTTTCTCTATTTTCCTTATTCGGTGGCTTCTTGGTTTAGGAATTAGGGTTTTGTTCCCTTTAGTAGACAGAGATTGAAGACCTTCTAATACAATAAAAAAAGTTGTGTAACATAAGAAAATTTTTGGTATAAAAATAATTAAGATAAAGTTTTTATGATATGTTTGCGTTACTATTTTTAGTTTTCATTTTTTTGTCAGAAACTTTAATACTGAATTACGAAGTAAAAGAAAATCAAACTGAAAATTAAAATATGAAGAGAATGTTCTTTAAGTAAATCTATTCAAGAATGAGGCTTTAAAATGAACTATTTGATAGAGTATATTACTCATGTATATCTTATCTTATGACGATATCTTCTTAGGTATTTCGATGGATTTATCTATGCTCAAAGTTTTTTGATTTTTTAATTTATATACATATATATATATATATATATATATCTTATCTACAAAGTATTTTCTAATTTGGATTTGATTATTTTTTTAACTGTTAAGTTAATTTTTAATTATTTTTATATGTTTTTAAATCGAGTTGTTATCAAGTTACTTCTTTTGTATATAATAAATATAGTTTAACTAACGTTTTATAGTTTACAAAATTTTCATTAGTCATAGAGAAATATAAAATGTTTGATTTCATATAAGAATGACAATTGGTTGAGATAGGGATCGGGTAAGGTATACCCGTTAACATATCCATCAAAATTGTTTTTGTGCTAACCCTGTCCCCATCCCTACTTAAATGGGGCACGTGTTGGGGACGGGTCGATACTGGTAATTACTAATTTATTGGCTTATTTATATATTTATATACTTTTATTTTCATTTTTTACTAAATAAATAGTATTATAAACACGGGGCTATCCCAAGATGGAATTACAAATTGAAATTACTAAACTTTTTTAATAAGTTTCATTATTTATATACTTTTCAAACTATTATAATTTTTGGTGAATATTTTTGTTGTTGACAATCATTGTTAAACGAGTTGGGTACTGGTAAAAAGTATGATAACCTTTCCCAACCAATTCTCAAACTAGGTCGATTTTCTTTATTCCACACCGACTTAATTACCATTCTTTGTCTTAATATGGCCAGCTACTCGCTGCTATCGGGTTCGGCGGGTTTTTTTACTACTTCTACTGAGCTCACTTAATAGTATTCTATATTGAGTAAAATATAATAATTATTAGTTAACAATAAGATAATTGAAATATTGCAGTTCAATAATGTGACTAAACATACATCACTTAACATTTGATACTAATGTTAAATTATAATTTGATTTAGTACCTTCCTGTGTAACGCACGAGTGAGAATCTAGTTATTATTATTACAAACCTCTTGGAATATAATTCGTAAAGAGGCATAACCAAGACGGAAATTGTTATGACCTCCAAAGGGCGCAAGCCCATGAAATTACAACTAAGAGTTTCCTACAAACTGAAAGTTATTATAAAGAAAGAAAACTACATCATGTTGTTATATCTTCATTTCTTGCTTTTATTTGGTTGTCTTAATAACTGCGCTTCTTCCATCTCGTTACAATCAATGTAGCCTTAGTTTAATGATGACTAGGATGAACTTTTGCGCAGTTTAGAGTTTAGACTTAACAAATTTGCAGCATTGTTGATGTAGCGGAAACGTAATAAAACACAAAGAATGCAAGAAGAAGCTTAAAAACACGTTGATTCTTTAGATATTGTGAGTTTAGACATTGACTATTCGTTGATTTGCGCACCAATACCAAATAATTGATCTTGTAGATATGTTTGTTAAGCGCGATATATCTAACCAGCTTCGAGTTCCCAAGACCCTGCAAAAAAGGCTTAGAGGTAGACCTCCGAAGTCCGAAGCCCCTCTGGTGCGAGAATGACCGAAATATATTTGGGAGGAATAAATGCTAAAAAGAGAGATATCTATTCTTGGGGAGTGTGCATGTTAACAATGGCAATTTATAGGTAACCTTTCTAGATAAAGGACAAAATGTACCTGCCTTCAGATGGGCCGGCCAAGCCAATGGGCTTTAGCCCACTGCTGAGTAATTGACGGATATAGCACTTTTGGGGCCTAAGTTCCAAGCTTTGGCCCAGTTGGCAATTATTGCTTCTCCAGATCTTAATCGCGTAACCGTTGATTCAAGAGAATAATAGTAGTGAATCGAAAGAAATTGGAAAAACTCAAGCTTTGTAATCTTTATTCAACAATCAACCAAGAATCCTAGCAACTAAACAAAGAGTTTTGAATGCTACCACACGAATACTAACTTGTGCCACAATTTAAATATAAAGAGCCAATTTGAGGATAACATAATATAAGAGATTAATTAAAACAATAATCTATAAATATAATAGGAGTAAGGGTCTCTTTTTACATTTTCCCACTCATATTTTTATGTATATTCTGTTGTACCTTTAGTATTTTTTGTTAATTTCTTAAATTTTTTTTATTTGACCGGTTTTTATGCTTTTGTTTTTGGAATTTTGCAATCTTTCCCCATTATTTGCCATATTGATCCCAAGATCTCCGGTATATTCTTTCTAATCTTTGTATATCTTCTTTTCATGTTCACTTTACGATCTAATCCCATAGAATCTTTCTAGAATAATTTTTTGTATATCTTTCTGGAAAAATTTTTGCAAAATTATATTTCAATCCCAATCTTCTCAATCCATATATTCTAGATTAATTACAACGTTAAAGCTTTGTCGATTTCGTTAAAGCTTCGGTTTTTACTTTTAAGTATATATTGTATCTTTGTAGGTGTAATAATGCGATACCCTGAATTAGATGTGCATTATGTTTCTATCCACTTTCTATTTTGTTAGAGTAACTATTTAATACAATCAATTTAACACAATCAAGAGTTTTGTTTCCACGTTTACTAGTAATCTCACTTGTGCATTGCACGGGGTGCTTTGACCAAATAAAATAAACATCATATAAATAGTATAATCCATGATTGTGTAAATATTATTAAACATCTATTATGTATTTCAGCAAAAAATCATATACAAATATATTAAAGAATAATCCAACATAGTCATTTGGGAAAGTTAATGCTATAATTCACCTGCTTCAGTTTGCAAGTTTCAGAGTGAATGGGATAGTTGACAACAATTATTATTCCAAAAGCTATTACATTTTGAAAGCACTGGGAGCCCTTAAGATAACCTGCATTTAGCAAGTGAGTTAATTATGTCAAACATTGAAGCCCTCAAGATAACCTGCATTCAGCAAGTGAGTTAATTATGTCAAACATTGCATAATAGAATTATAGAGCAGACATATAATTAAGATTTACAAGCTAACGGTTAAAGAAAACATATGACTATAAATTATTGAATACCTCCTTGTAAACAACATTCAAGGTAGACTTGCTAGGGTCACGTTGTCGTCACATAGCAAAAACTTTCAACCTATCATGATTCGTGACCCTCAAAACGGCTACATACAACTGCCCATCGGTGAACACAAGCCTCCGAAGGAAAATACCAACACTCTCGAGAGATTGACCTTGACTCTTGTTAATAGTTATCGCATAACAGGCCATCAATGAGAAATGTCTCCGATGAAAGATGAATGACAGTCTAACATCTTATGGAGTGATGGTTAATCTGGGAATAACAATATAACCTTTCAATAATTCATTCGTAAACAGCAGGTTCATTTAACAAATATTAAAGAATTAAATTCGGTTATAAGGGTGTAAAAAAACCATAGATTATGCATATAATGAGTTATATAGAAGTCGATTCAACTTTGAGAAAGATGATAGTTTAAATGATTAATGTACTCAAATATTGATTTGGCACCGGTGAAATATTTTTAAGCTAATATAGAAATCAAACTAACAATATAATTAATATTGTCATGTATTGACGTATATATATATATATATATATATATAAAGTATGTGCCATGTAAAGTTTACCACGAAAGGACAATGTATAAAATAAAATTAGACAATTTAATATTTAACTGGATGAATGACTTTTTTTTTTTTTATAATTGTTAAATTAGATGTAAAAAAATTGTCTCATTCCATATCACAGTGACTCTAAATTAGTCAAGTCGGCAATAACTCCAATAAATAAACGCTCCAAGGACAGATCAAATGCCTTAGTAATTAGCAAATACACAACCAATTATACATTAGTCCAACTTGAGAAGTTGAAAAAAATATACAAAACTACGTTCACCCAAAGTTACAATGTGTCCATAATTAATTTAATGCACACAGATGAGAATTGAGATGATTCCTTTAAAAACAAAATATCTTATTTTATTTGCAATTAAAAAAAATTTGATTGATTAATGCTTCTGCATTAATAAAAAATCAAAGACTCGAATAAATTATTTGTAATTTAATATTTAAATTCATTATTTATAAAGGTAATCATCATCATAAAGTTGGACTTCAAGTGTTTTTTTTTTGGGTCTTTCCAAACGTTTTTTTTTTTAAAAATAATTTTACACTAGCTTCAAAATATTAATATTCAATTAAAAATAAGTTGTGCATCTAATGAAGAAAGTTTGCTAAAATCTATCATTTAAACAAAGGTTTGTGCACAGACACAATAAGCAGCCCACGTGCAGTCAAAATAAAATGTTTGAACTGATTCATCATGTTTGTGTGTTGAGAGAAAAAATATACAAAGTGACATCGGCCAATTTTCCATTTATAAATAAGAGGTCATCAAAAAGAGATCATTAGATTGATCAATATACATGGAAAAAATATGAAGTTTAAAAACTTTTACATTGGAGATCGGAAGAGCACACGTCTGACAAAGTTTAATCTGGAATTCAATTACATGAAATATTAATTGTCACAATTGGTCTTTTGGAAATATTTAAAAACTGCTTTCAAAAAAAGAAAGAAAAAAAAACCGAATTCACAACCCAACACACAGATGAAGAATTTGGTATTCTTATAGAGTGATTGATATGTTGCAATCTACCTTTTTTTTTCCCATCCAACGTTGATTAGAGTTAAAAGAGAATATAATAACATTTGATAGTGAGGATGAAACAATGAAATAATAACATGGTTACCTTCAAAATTTCCATTAGTTAGCAATACAAATCATAAAAGTCACAAGCAAACTAATTTATTTTGATTGTATTTATATTGCATTAAAAACATATAAACTACAGATCAGACGAATGTAGAAATTAACAAAAGAGTTTGGACAACACATGAAAAAATTTGTTCAAGGACTGAGGTTGAATGTCGACTCCAAATGAAGTTCCGCGGTTAGTGAATTGCACAAGGCTGGTGAAGATGGAATGACTATAGTATCATGTGCAAGGCCGTCAAAAATGATTTTAATAGCTTGAATAAACAAGTTAAATATTTGGCTGAATTTTTTGGCTTGAGAAAATGACTAAAATTTCGTCTGCATTTGGGTGATGAGTTGATGATGAAATAGGTCAAAATTTAATATAAGATATGAAATGAAAAAGTTGGCTAAAAATGGTAAAGAGGCCAAGTAAGGTTAGTTGCATAATTTAGGGTTTTTTAATGATTAAGTCGTGAGCAATTGTTAGAGCAAATGGATGAAAAATATCATTAATTGGGTCAGTTAGCAATTATCATTACAATTATCATTAAAGAATTGGATGACAATGGGAAATCTATTCCGATAAGGTTGATTGTTTGATTTAGTGTTCAAATTCTGTAGCAAAGTTACCTTTGATAGAGAGATACGTATATAGAAATATAAAGATTTTGAATTCATGATTTATAATTATCTCTTTATATATATATATATATTAAATTATCTATATATAATTCTTGAAAATAATTAAAAGATAAAAAAATTAACCAAGGGCTAAGATTAAAGCGGTAAACCAATGGCCAAGATGCAAATGCTAGATTTAGAAAGTGATTTTAGACAAGAAAACAAAAAAAGGAAACTGTACTGTTTTTAAGTATATATAGATTGTAATAAATGGGTTTCTTAAAAGTGGATTCGTTTAATTTGCTTAGTAAGAAGTTTCAGGTGCAACATTGGGGAGCATTATTTGTTCCCTGGAGCCTTTATCTATATTTATTCTTTTTATTTGTAAATTCTGTTAGCCACAGCTACATGGTTTTATATTTCTCAACTCTGCTTAGATTTTTAGTTCTTTGTTTTTGTACGCTGTATGGAAACACTATTGTTGCTACAACAGTTGCTCATTTGAATAATCTAAAATTAACTGGTGGTTTTATATTGCAACAAATTTGAGATTGGTTTAATTATCTCAAGGGGCAAGATGATTGGTAAAGGGCCATTATTATTATACACTATTTTTTCAAGTTGCTCTTCCGATACTGAATTTTGGAGAAGCTTTCCTACATTCATTTACTACACGTTAACGGATTTCTTAACAATACAAACAGATCATTATATGAGTGGTTTTTATTTCCTATATATGATAGTTGTTTATTATAGGGCAGGCTTTGAGGAGTCCTCTAGTGGCTGGTGCTAATGAGAGAAGGGAAACAAGGACAAGGATTAACATATTATGTTGCCAGACAAGCTTATATATTATATTTGTTTAGAAATTGGATGACCTGTGGCCAGACTGGCTTGATGATTATCATATTATATTGAGGTTATATTTTTTCTAGTTGTACTTAAAGTAGTTTGTATATTGCCATCTACAGAAGAGGTGATGAAAGTCCATTTTCAATGTTCCAAGTTAGTATTTGAGAAACCCTGCGTAACATTTTTCACTTTATAGCCCTGTGGAATTGTTGCGGTAACAGAGGCTTCCGTATGACTTCAAGGATTCTCCTTTCCACGTGACTATTATTGCGTTTCTTTTCCTTTTTTTTTCTTTATAGCTGGCTTTTCCAAATGTTTTTTATGATTTCTTGGTCTTGGTCAGTTGGATGTTGCTATTGCACCATATGGCTTCACGTGTTTTATGCATATCTAAGTGAAGGTTGCCTTCAAAGAGAATAAATTGTAGGTTCCTCATTTGGCATTTCAAGCGAATTTTTGATACATATCCCACTAAAGGTTGTAGTGATAGAGTCATATCATTCTTCTCTGGTGGGAGAGGGAGAGGCTGAAACAGTGCAGTTTAAGTGTTCAACCATCCATAAGACCACATCTTTTACTTTTCTTTTTTTTTTTTTTTTTTTGCTTTTTAGAATTCTATTATTATTATCTTTGGTATAGGATACGGTTCAATTATAATAGTTGTTCAACAGTTTTTATTAAACTATTTTATTTCTATTAAATCACCTCAATTAATTTTTATTTGTGTAGAATTAACTAGTTCAAAAAGTGTTACTGACAAATAAATCCAAATGTTGTAGAATGGTTATAAAAACTTACATCTCATATATGCTAATATGACTCAACTGGCTATATTAATAATTTTCATATATGCTTCATTGATGCTCACCTGTATAATACAACCTCTAGATATAAACAACCTGCAAGCCAGTGGAAAACAGAGCAACCTGCAAGGATAGCAAAAAACACAAATAAACCATGCTATCTTAACCACTAATTTTGTGTGTTTTTTGTCATTGTTGTTAACAGTATACATGCAAAATCAAGTGGTTCAACATTTGCTACACATAAATATATAGCTAAATAGACCCATGGAAGAAACATACAGATCTCCTGAATTGGTTGAAGCAATCTAACCAAGAACCCAGATATTAAGAAAAAAATAAAAAAATTGAGTTGAAATTATATAAACAATAAAGAAATATAAGATCAAGAACTATTATACGCATCAACCAATATAACAGATATTAAATTTGGAAAAATAGTAAAAGAAAAATGCAATTATATGAGTTATATATAGTTTAAGATATGCCATTAAAATGGTAATAGATATAAAATTAACATACTTGTGAATCGAATCATGCCAACATTTCCCTGGAAAAACGTAATTAATCCACCAAACATCCAAATAAACATATTGAGATAGGAGACGAATTAATAGAAAAAATTAAAATTAAACTTACAGATATATAAACATATTATTTATAGTTTTTCTAAAATTATTTTTAAACTAATATATGAAAAAAGAAACCAACCTACCACAGTTATTGAAGATCTCTTTGTAAACAACATTCACCGTGGAATTGCTCGTCTCTCCTTTGTTATTACATATCGTGATCTTTAGACCACCCTGACTTGTGACCCTCGATACAGCCACATATAATTGCCCAT
This sequence comes from Nyctanthes arbor-tristis, assembly GCA_963692815.1. Lineage (NCBI taxonomy): Eukaryota > Viridiplantae > Streptophyta > Magnoliopsida > Lamiales > Oleaceae > Nyctanthes > Nyctanthes arbor-tristis. The sequence continues at coordinate 6,894 of CAVNYN010286371.1, read as the reverse complement.
GAGTAAATACGAGTTTTGTCAAAAGGACTCCAATGCTTGAAAGAGACTGGCCTTGACTCTTGTTGATTTCCATCGCATAAGATATCATTAATGGGAATTGTCTCCTTCAGAATCTAAATGGTAGATTAGGATCAGAAGGAGTCAAATTCATTTGAGGTATAAAGTGAATGTTCCTAGCAAATGATCCTGTATTTTTCTTTGCTTCAACAATGTGGCTTCCAAGTCTCGTGATCAACAACCTTGTACCATTGCATAGACCAACAGAAGGATCGATATTCCGTAGTGGCATTACAGGAACTCCAACCTTTAATGTTAGTTCATGAGTAGGTAACCCAGAACATCTAATATTGTTCAAAAATTCTGTGGTGTGGAGTTCTTGAAAATGCTAATCACTAGAATCTGAGTCACAAATTGAATCGGAACTTAAATATGTCCTAGCTTCAGAATTGTTCTTCGAAACCATATAGTCATTGACAGACTCAACAACATCTAGAGTGCAAGGCAATATTGCCCGACCTTGCAAGTAGGAGGATCATAACCATGAATCAAAAAATCTGGGTACATGGCATTTACTATAGATTCAATAGGATCTCCAGAATTTGGTACTAAAAGATCATCTAGTATATCAACAGTAACAATACCCTCATTGGATCCCCAATTGTCTAATCCCCAAGGCTTGAAATCCATTCAAAAAAATCTTTTAACATCTGCATCTGATCATTCCCATCCACATTCTAAAGTCTCATGTTTTTGGTTAGTTTCAAAACTTTACAGCTATTCCACAAAAGTGATGAGCTAATAGATGCATGAACAATGTCTTGCCTAGAACCTTTTCGTATAACAGGTAAAATATGGTGGAAATCTCTACCAATGATAATTGTCTTCCCACCAAAGAGTTGCTATCGACTTACATGATTCTTGACCCGTAAAATATCGTGTAGAGGTTTGTCTAAAGCTTCAAAGCAGTATGTATGCATCATAGGAGCTTAGTCCCAAATAATGAGCTTTGCTCGTACAATCAACTTTGCCAATGGATTGCCTTGTTTTATGTTACATGTAGAATCTTTAGTTAGAGCTAGTGGTATAGAAAATCTTGAATGGGCTATTCTACCACGTGGTAGAAGTAAAGAAGCAATACCACTCAATGCTACATTTGGAACAATTTCACCTTGAGACCTTATTGCTACTGATAGAGTCTTCCACACATATGTTTGTCCTGTTCCTTCATAGCCATATAAAAAGAACACTCCTCCTTGATCAGCATCAACTACATGCATTATTTTATCATAAGCATCACATTGTTCATCTGTTAAATTACTAACCAAATGACTGTGCTCTTGTGCTAAAGCTGACCGATCATAGCGCAACTCATCATGAATCAAATTGTTGTCTAAAGTCTCAAAACATTCAACTCTAGAGAAAGGCATCGTTGCATACTTTCACAAAGTCTTTCCACATTTCCGCAACATTTTCTTAATTTTCACTAAAGCATAATTCTGTATATCATCGTCACTCAGTTGAAGATCTAGATTTACGTAAAATAATCAGAAAGGATGTATTAAAACAAAGAATATAGATTTGTTTAATAACAATAGAAAATTAGCCGGAATTGTAAACGCATATGTAACAATTACAGTAAAAATAAAGTACTAAGATCATGTAGGGTGTTTTGTTGATGATAGAGCACATCATCTGATAGAAATTCCCAACATTTTTGCCATACATACTCAGGTCTTGATAAACAATCAGCTAATCGTAGAGTTGTAAAAAGACCTCTCAAAGAGTTTGCGGTCCCCTATTGACTCGCTTCAGTTATCCCATCAATGTATTCCCTATCATCTTCAAGCAATCCGCGTACATAGCAAGGATCTCTAAAGGTGTCGTACAAAACCCCGTCAATACGCTTCAAATCATCATAGCTAGTGTTTTTAAGTGGTATTTTTCACCAGCTCCAGGGTGAACAAAGAAAATATAACCAACAGACTTTCATTGCTGTTGCGGGACCCACTTTCTATTCTGTTGCTTCCAAGTAAAATGAGTAGGAAATTCAGCAATGTCAACTCTTTTACCTCAGGATATTTCTCATTTGCCTGCATCCATTTTAAAAATTTACTTTCATGAACAGTTGGATGCTGTATTACATCCTAAATAGTATCTTCCTCAGAATAATAAATATTCTATTCATTCGCCAGGTGGAAGCTTAAACGTTCAATTGGAGGATCTCTGTACAGTATCTCAAAGCCAAAAATTCCCCAAGCGGCTTCACATGTTGAGATATATCTACAGTCATAATATATTTTTATTTCATCAAACTCTATCTGTCCATTACCATTGTTTGAATCATTAGTTTTGCAGAACGATGCAGTTATCCTGTCATGCCCTTTATTCATATACTTGAAAAGATATCTAATTTCCGTAGACCGATTACACCATTCTATGTTGATATGAGCACCATATTTCAGTAATAGGTAATGGTTATATGGCACCACATACTTGTTATCAAGTGCAATCCACTCTTAACAGCTCTCCTATCGTTGTTCCTTCGACGGTATATAGGGTACCCTTCCTCAACAATATATGTATGTTCATTAAAGTCCTTTGGGTACTTTTTTGTACAACAACCGTTTGCCATGCATGGAGATTTTTTATTCAGGTGGCCATATGGACCATGAATCATCAAGTCTCACAAGAGCATAATATTCTGGTTGACGAACTTCATTCGGTATCTCAGCTGATATTATTTCTTTGATATCTTTAGGATCAGGTCGTTTATCCTCTGGTGCAAGAAACAATACGATATGTGCATGGGGCAATCCACGTTTTTGAAACTTAATTGTATAGACAACTGCAAAAGAAGAGAAATAGGCAAGTAAAACAACATAGAACACAGCTAGTAAAAATTACACAATAGATGATTGATGAATAGAGAAATATTAATGTACTCAAAATATTTACCTCCTTTGACCTTCCTGAAAACTTTGTTGTTTCTAATGTCCTTTATTAGACGATCTAGCTTAATTTTGAAAACTCTGGAAAGAATATTTGGTGGATCTTCAGGTCTAAGTCCTCTTTTTTCCACAAAACGCGTAATCTCTGGCCATTTTAGATTATAGGTAAGAGTGATAAACAACTTCGGATAACCAGCCCATCTACAGATGGCCATAGCATCTTGATAGTTCTGCATCATATTACACATACCACCCATGAATGACTCAGGTAAAATAGCACACTTGCCCAGAGAAGAAGGATTCAACTCATCCCTCAAAGCTGCATCAGCCAATCCTACATATAATTCACATTTCAATTCCTTTTGGTGGAAGTGTATAAAATTTAGTCGTTAATACTCAACCATAGAATAATCATCAACAACAAATTGCTGAAACAACCTTTGGGAGAACAAAATGTAAGGATTCTCATCACACCATTCTTGCAATCTAAAAGTAAAAAACTCCCTCATACTTACATGCTTACGTCCCTTTGTGGAAGTCGTGGACGCATCGGTCTACTTCACATCATTTCTATAGCTGTCCTGTCCAAATGGAAACATTAATGGATATTGGAGTCCAAGATATGTTGGATGCAGCTCATTAATTGTTTGTAGGTCGCCATACTTAGTTTCGACAATTATATCACGCGGTCCAGGAGTATTATCGACATCACCTACATTAAGCAAGGCAATATCCTCCTCCTTAGGAAGATTGTATGATCTCCCATCAGTATCCCAGTTACAAATGAGACATAACTTAAGAATAGTGGCATCAGAATCTCTAAATTTGTCTTGTGCCCGTTTGAATGATTGCGCTAAAGCATTATATACATCTAGTATCTCTTTCAAATCATTGACAATTCTAGGCTGCAAATGAGTTCGACTGGAAGAACCACTACATAGTTCGACATATGTTAAAATCACCAAGCTGTTCAAATATAAAATATTACAATTGAATTAGTATTCCTATTGCAATAGATTAAACAAAGAAAATTCACCTTGCAGCCTGGATTCTATTGGTAATTTCATTTTCAGTGTCTCTAATGTATAATTGAGCAAATTTAGGAACTGAATCATCAGGCGGCAATAAACTTCTAAGCTAGTGATAATTCTAACTAGACAGGCAAAAAATAGGCGGAGATCTACAATATGAAAGCTCTTATCAATCACCCCTGTAAATGATGTAAAAGAAAACATCATATTATATTTACGAATAATGGCAACAAAATGCTTGCTTTTTTGGTTGACTCCAAAAATCAAGTCATTAAGTATTTTAGACGGATCTTCCATCTTTGGAAGCTTCATTTTTCCTTGATTACAACACAGAGAGAACCTTGGTCTGGGTGTATTGTATTGCTTGCACAATCTCTCGGCATACTAGAAAATAGCTCCACAATGATCACACATATATTGAGGATCTCCAGTATTATCATATGCCGAAGAAAGTATGAAATATGAAGGAAAAACCATATAAAAATTAAAAGTGATGAGAGACCAAGCAATTGACTAATATAAAAAAAAAAAAAACCAGGAATAGAAAGACAATCAAAGCCAGCAATAACCTCAGAGGGTTGCTTATAGTGAAAACTTAGAGTAAATTGTTCAATGTGTTTAGTTATGGTAATCTCAAAAGTTAAAGGGTAGAGCATAATATCAGTAGACTTTTTTTTTTTTTTTTAAGAAACACAGGGTCTTGGCATAAATAAAATTACTATAAAGGTCTATGTAAGATTAAAAAGTTCTTTTTTCATTACCTCATTCATTAATACACATGTAATAAAAATAAAAATTGTAGACAATGTCAAAAATGGTAAGGAATACAACCATCGCCCAAAATTCATAAAGCAGTTATCAAAACAACTCCACAATCAATACCATGTGAAATACTAAATAAGTATATGGCAAAAATAATTTATAAATAACAAAACGAGTTACTGGTTTAAATAAGAGGAAATAAATATAAATCAAGGCATCTAAGAAATGGGGAAAAAACAGAATTTCAGGAAAAAAATTACAAAAACATAAATTAATACCTTCAATCGAGAATTCTCCATATTCGACATCTTTATCTAACCAAATAGATGCAAATTAGTATTAAAAATTATAATTATAAGATCTCAATCGTTAAAGTTTAAGTTTCTTTTTACTAACCGTCGGATATATGCTCATCCTCATACCATATTGTTCCATCATATTCGTCATTAGAAACATCAATTGACACATAACACGATGCATTTGAGGAAAATTTATCACCATTGTAAGAAATCATGGGAACATAACCTTAATATTAGTAAAAGTATTATTAAAACTATGTGTTTTGTGAAGAAAATGGAACTCACCGTCAATTGGCTGGCTATCTTGAGTATAAAAACCACCCAAAGTTGTTGTGACGGGCAAGTGGGACGAAGTAGTTACACAATTATGGGTATCTGCAAGGCCATTTGTGGAAGGAATTGAGTGGATGCCTATTATTAAAACATATGGGTTTTTATAACCCTGGCGATCATTCGATTGAACTCTATCTATTCTTTCTGGCACTGTCTCCTTCTCCTTTGGATCCAATCTAATTGTACAATAATCATGGAGACATTTAGTTATTCATTTTCACAACGGCAGATGGATGATTGTTAAGCAAACTGATAAAGTGGAACAGAAGGTTTACCGTTCCTATCGTTAGAAACATTGGGCTGCGTACATGGCATTGATAAATGATTGGAGATATTAAAACATGTCAACAGGCGCAATATTTGCAATGTTCACAGTGGGAAGCCTGGTCGTCCCCACCCTCAAATTATCTTTGGAATGAGGACATTAAAGAAAAATTGAGGGAACACAGAAAACTTTAAGTAAACACTAAGTTAACATGAAGACACGGTAGTATGAAATAATACCGTTTGTGATGTCACATAAAGGGTCTAGCAGCCAAAAACGAATTAGAATGCCTAGCATTATCAATGTTACCACTGCACAGCCATTTTGAACTCATGGACGACGTTCCTATGATGAAACAAATCCATGTATAACAGATTGGAATAATAGTAATAATTAACAAAGGAGAACAACATGAATAAACCAGTACCATCAGTTTCATCACGAGACCTCCCTCGCCCATTTGATATTATGGTCAACTTTGTAAGTTTTCTTATCACAAATAAATGTCTTAATCTGCAATATAGGTACGTTGTAATTTTAAACAAAACTAAATCTTGATTTAGATCATTAGGAAAGAAATTTACGCGCAAATAAGAGCTAATCAACTTTCGATTAGCAGAAATATTAATAGATATAAAAAAACATTGAAATATAGTCGATATTCTATGACATAGCATATATAAAAAACCAACCACCAATTGTGCAAGATTATGAAAACGCCATTGCAAATGGAATTGGCTTAGAAAATCTAGTTTTTTTAGGTAATTATCGGATGAAGTTCATGACTCGTAATATGAGAGTCGAGAATTTTTCAATTTATAATGCCCTGAGATAAAGTTGTAAACACTCCAGAACTGTATCATTTTAAGCAATATGGGGTTTAAGTAAATATATGAAGTATCTAAAAATTCAAAAATTTAAGTACCTACACAAGTAGGTTGGTTAACATGCCCACAAATATAGGTGGCGCACTAATAATCTGAGCCAAAAGGTGGCTGTTGAAGCTTGGATGATTCCTTAATAATAATAAATTTAAAACTGAGCATATTCTTATGTATAGATTTAACTGTATTTGCTGACCAAACCAAGCGTGAGTAAATATTGACTAATTGATGACCCCTAAACATCTTAGAAGTCTGTCAATAGCCAAGCTCAGTTCATAAACTATAAAGCAAATTGTCTTTGAAAAGAACCTTGACAACATAATAAACTTAAGTATTTGAACACGTTACTAAGTGTGCAAGAATAAGAAAATG
>CAVNYN010286369.1:0-39343 GCA_963692815.1 Nyctanthes arbor-tristis | reverse complement strand
ATAACAAAAGCTAATTCACCTTTTCAAAAGAATGCATAGGTCGGAGAAATCGATTGGATTGCTTGAGCAATTGCTGCTCTTTACTCTATAATGCCCATCAGCGCCGTTTATGAAGGCCGTGACCTCTAAACGGGACAGCCACAGACAGCCCCAACTGCGTAACGCGTATGCCTCTGGCAAAAGAAAGCCGCCAATTATTGCGATGGAAACGGCAAACCCAAAGTAATAAAACCATTAAAATTAATTAAAATCAAAATTAAAATAAAATAATTGTAAATTAAAGTTTTTTTTTTTTTTTTTGAAAGGAAATTAAACGGCATGTTAAGAGAATACAACTTTTTTTTCAACATCATTTATAAATTGATTATTTTTATTCTTTGTGAAATTAGGTGTAACTTCTTTGTAAGCCAGGAAGAGTTTAATTTATATCATCAAGGAACAAAAACGAAGGAAACCAAACTGTGAAACAAGTATACAACGTCCCTATATTTTCGTATCATTTGCAATACTTTTGAATAGTAGTACAGTATATCTTAGTTTCATAGTGACATAGACATTTGAGTAGTTGTACAAGATAGCGCAGCTTCACAGCAAACAATATCAAACTAAATGAAATATATCCTATCAATTAAAATAAAAAGAAGAAAAAAAAGGAAACATCAATAATTTTTTTTTTTTTAATAACAGAATTGAACAACATGTTTATATTACATGTCAAGGAGTTCAATTTAATATAAGATAAGAACTAAAATAGAACCGGGTACCCAAACCACAACGGTCGAAGGAAAGACATTACAATGTCACACCCACTTTACATGGCAAATTACTGAGATTTTAATTTAAACAAAGGGGGTGAAGTCTTCTAATGACTGGGATTGAACAATTACTTTATTGAAACTAGAAGGTAGCTGGTTGCTCATTTAAACGTTCACAGCAAGCGACCCCGATCAAGACGCCATGTGACCTGCGCCAAAAGGAATCAAAACAAGGTAAACAACTCTTTCAATCCAGTTGAGAGATCCTCACACGAATCACGAGCAATTCGTCTACCTTATGATACTCACCGTTACCATTCAGCTTATCTTTAGTTTCATCACTTGATGTCCAGACAATATCTTTCAGTCCAGTCGCGAGGTTCTTATAGAACTGCACATGAAGAATAGATGGATATAAGCTAGTAATATTTTCTGGGGAAAATATTTCGGACTCCCGTGAACAGGTTTTACCATACTATTCTATAACAAACACCTTGCTTCTTTTTCTCCAAGTGCATGGCTTATCTAACCAAAAATGCCATCTCTAATGCTGTTTTGAAGGACAAGAGTACTTTCGCAGCCCAGTAGATTTGAAATCAATACCTTGTGAAATTCCAAAGTATCTCCTCCCGCCTTTCGAAGTTCTACCATGTAAAGTGAAGGAGCCACCTCCAAAATCTGCAATAAGAAAACCTGTTCAGAAGCTCCTAGTAAAGAATATGCTTCCCTTTCTGGGTCAATAATATAGATTACCAAAGAACTCAGTCCCAAGGGACGGAGGAGGTTGGAATAGACCATAAAAAATTGTTCATTATACCTCTGTTGCAACTGATAAATGACCCTTACGCCCTGACTTCTCCCCTTGAAGTTTCATCTGAGCAGGATGAACACAGAACATAATTCAGAAGTGGAACACTAGAAGTTGAAACTATATACTAATTATCCAAAAAATGGAAAAGGGAAGGTTCTTTCCAGGAAGCAATTTCTTTCCAACATAATAATGGAAAGATGTAGTTTTACAAAAATTGGGAGATTTCAAAGAGAGTCGTGGATGACTGTAATAAAATATTTGATAAATCACCTTGTAGTTATTTTTCTTCACGTCAAACCCCAAAGGCAAAACAGTTTGTTCAATCTTTGAGATGATCTCATTTGCAGGACATTTAGAAGTGAATCTTGTTTCTCTTTTAACCAGTCCCTATCATCAAAGAAAATGTTAGGTATCTTATTCGTATGATCACCATTAAAAAAAAAAATTATGAAAATCTTCTACTGAGTCTAAATTTAAGTCTGATGTACCATTTGCTTTTCAAACAGAGAACTAAGATTAAGACCCTGCGATTTAGAGATAAGTTCAAAGGCGTTCATCGTAACTGGTGTTGCAGCTACCCTTTCCTCCCTCCTCTCCACAACAAGGTTCTTTGAATCCTGGATCCAACTATAAATAGTCAGTTAAAATTCTATCAAGTACATTAGGAAGGCACCATATAAGGGCATTAGAATACCCACCGTAGATTCATTAAAGATGGCATTCACGTCATCGAGACTAACATCCTCTTGTTCAAAAATAGGTTTCTTGTATCCTTTCTTGAACCACTCATTCTCAAGAAGCTGAGCAATCATGATGCGCTGTTTCACATGACAAAAGTGCTAGGTGAATAAGTTCTAATATTATCAATAACAGGATAAGTATTCAGCAAATTGAAATTAGAAACACAGACAAGCAAACATAGATTTATGGTTAAGATATTATGGTGGTTTACGCTCAACATAAGACCTAATATGTCCACTAAGCAAACCAGGTTTTCTTACCTAGGTCTGTGTTTATTTCAAAATAGGCAAATTGCTACTAAAAAGCCTTTGCATTGTGCTATCTACAATATGATTTGTGTTTCACAATCCAAGAAATAGATCATGATTTTCACTAAGGGCTTTAAATAGCCCTTTCAACCAAAAAACTAAGTGAAGCTTCTAAAATCCATTAATTCTTTTTACCCCTTTTGGTGGCACCTGGAAGTAGGGGAAGCAAGAAGAGTGGGGACCGTAAACATATATGATGAGCAGGAAGGAAGAAGTATACATACTGTTGACGGATTGGGATCCAGAATTCTTTTAATCAATTTCTTTGCACTTGAAGAAAACCATGGAGGGCACGTAAATTCCGCTTTAGAAATCTGCGATAAACGAACCAAAATTGGGCGTCTTAGCTCTTTAAAGACATGATATCAATCACAAAACCCATAACAAAGATTGCAATGGACAAACTGACATTCATTCATCCTTAATATCTGTTCTTTCTATAGAGTTAATTAGTAAAGAGTGCAAATATTTAAGGGAGATGGTGAAATGGGATAACAAAAGGCTATATAATCACCTTTTTGTATAAGGCCACAAGGTTGGCCTCTTCAAAGGGCAGATATCCAGCCATAAGGACGAAAAGGATAACACCACATGACCATAAATCTGCCTTAGCTCCATCATAACCCTTATTATCTATCACCTGAAAACAAAAATAAAAAATAAAAAGAAAGAAGGAATGAGAAAGAGGGGAAAAAATTAAGAAAATAGCAATAGCATGAAGTTTCTCAAAGAGCTAATTAGATACCTCAGGAGCAACATAATTTGGTGTTCCACACGTTGTGTGTAGCAATCCATCTTCCTACAAAACCGAATGAAGAAACTGCCTTGAATCATCTCATGCGTCTTCAATGATTATGATTAAGAAGCTGAAAGAATTATCTTACTAACCCGAACTTGCTGAGGTAGTGCACTCAACCCAAAATCTGAAACTTTAAGAACGCCATTGGCATCCAATAATAAATTCTCTGGCTAAATATCGCAAGAACAAGATTTAGAAACACAAATTTAATCACTATATCCATAATGTCCTCGACAAATCACGGGTGAAATTTATTAAAAAAAAAAATTATCACCTTAAGATCCCTGTGGCAAACCCCTCTGCTGTGGCAGAAATCTACTGCATTAATCAGCTGCTGAAAATATTTTCTTGCTTCATCTTCTCTCAGCCTCCCTCTAGTAGCCTGACCATAATGAAACAAAAAATTTCCATGCTTACTGGAAATTGCTGGAAATCTTAACTGCCAATTGCAAGAACAAAATACTGCCGTACTTACAATTTTGTCAAAAAGTTCACCTCCAGTTACAAATTCCATAACAATATATATCTTCGTTTTGCTGGCCATAACCTGCAATGCAGAATCTTGAATAGCTCAATGGGAAAATATTCATGCTGCCACTTAACATACATGGAATGCATATAAGAACAATAACACTACTCATAAATCAACACCTTAAAATTTCTTTCAAAAGTGGGTTAAACAGTGTACCAACCTCATACATGCGGATGACATTTGGGTGCCTGATCAACTTCATTGTTGATATTTCACGTTTAATCTGCGTAAGGAAAAAAAGGAATATTTAGACTAGTCATGGTGGAACAAAAGCAAGAAAAGTGAACAACACAAAGGCCTTGTTTTGTGGAGCAAGTCAATACCAGGTAAGAATACCTATTAAACAAAACTTTTAAGGATTCAATGAACCGTTAATCATGCATGATCAAGCTGCCATTGTGGTCTACCCTAAGTGATTCAACCATGAACTGCAGAGATTTATAGTCCATCCCAAAAAATCAAATTTCCATAAATAAATGATTCAATTGGAAGTGAATAATCTCTACCCATAAACCTTAAAAGAAGAAGGAAAGAGAGTACGTGCATGAAATCAAAAGTCAAAAGAATTTTCACACACAGAACGAGTCACAGAAGCTTCATACACCAGTCAATAAGCAAAAAAGCTAATGACATCGAATCATAAATCAAAAACCCAAGAGGCATGAAAATATAACAACTGAAAACACGAGAGATTCTAAAATTTACCCAAAGAAATGAAGAAAAAAGCTAACTTCACCTGGCCAACCATCTTGTGTTTGAGAACTTTTTCCTTATCAAGAATCTTGATGGCCACATCCTCGCCTGTCGTCACGTTTCTTGCAAACTTCACCTTTGCAAATGTTCCTTCCCCGAGCGTCCTTCCCAGTTCATACCGCCCCACCCTCGTCCTCCCACTCCCTCCATTGCCACTTGATCGCGATGCCATTACCATAGAAAATCCCGCGTCTGTGTTTGTATGAATATATCTGTATTTTTTTCCCTCCCAAAAACCACCTCTTTTTATCCGTCCCTTGTCAACAGATTCCTCTCAACCTATAGAAGATCTCCAATACATATCCCATCCATTTTTTGTTTACCCTTTTGCTCTCGGCCCTTCAACTCTTTATACTAAAAATCCTGATATTCTAAAGCCTCTTCTTCTTGCAAGGCTGCCACACCTGAGACTTTGCCACATTCATCTTGCCTTATCCTTTTCTCAAATTTTATAATGGAAATATATCAGAAGAAATAAATTCAGATCGCAAACGCCCCAAGACTTTTCCTTGAGAAAACAAAAACTGACGCAAGGGCCATGGGCAAGTGTTCAAGAAAATAAAATTCTGGGCTATAAATGGAAACTACTCGAGATCAATTGAACATTGGAGAAAAAAAAAACGGATTTTTCTTCACATATTCTTTCTTGATTTGTAGGGTCAAGGTCCGTCCTTTTTGTGCCGAGATTAAAAGGGATTTGGAATTTTCACGCGAGGAAACTTCAAGATCAACAAAATTTATGGGATTGCGAGGATTGAGTGAAATCTTGATTAATGCCCTAATTTTAAGGAGGAGCAGGTGGATTCACTGAACGGCAAAATAGTGCAAAGCCCAGAGAGTCAAATTCCGCACACGGTTTGTACACGATTTGGTGGGATTGGCGGTTAGAGGGAGGTTTCCAAGGAACGAAAAGCAAACCAACCCCCCCCCCCCCAGGGGTGGCGTTGAAAATAACACCTCACGATGCGCTTGCATTAATTATAAATCAACTAATTTATAATAACATATTTTAAATTTTAAATTCTTGAGATACTTATTAAATTTTTTTAATGACACTTTATATTCAAAACATATTAAATAATAATTTTTTAAAATTTAACTAATCAAATTAAGTCACATCTCTTTAAAATTTAACCATTCAAAATCTGTCATAAACTATTTAGTTTATAATCAATGCTAAATGGACTCCTTATATTTTTATATAAATTAAAAAAATTAATCAACTACGTCTTCCGTTTTAAAAAAATATTCACTATTTATTTTTCATATAAATTAAAAAATTATTATTTAATATTATTAAAAATATACTACCTCCGTCTTAAAAAGATGATCCATATTTCTTTTTTCGTCTGTCTCAAAATATAGTTTAGTTTCCTTTTTAAAAAGTAGTTGAAATATTATTTCTCTTAAGAGCTTCTCCAATAGGAGATGTCTTTCAAAAAAGTCATACACATACAAAAAAAGTGAACCTCATATGTTTCTTACTTTCTTTTATTTTTTTTAATCACTTTTCTCTCATTTACACCAATTTATCCTCACTTTTCTCTCTCAAAGTCAACTTTAAGGTCTAAAACTACACCTCAATGTCCACATTATCTAATACTATTTTATCATTATTTTTAAATTTCTATCTATTTCTCTCATCTTTTTCACTTTTCTCCTTTTTTTCCCTACACTTCTTTCCACTCACTCATTCACTTTAAATAATTATCTCCTCGCAATCTTTCTTCTCTTCACCTTCACATTCACCCCCACAAATTAGAGATGCTCTTATATTTCATTATTTAATGTGTATGATTATCAAATAAATAGAATTATTAAAGTGAAATAATTAATAAATCAAATGGTATAATAGATAAATTATGTTAAAATTTACTTTTCCAATACTACTAAATGAACTTTTCTTAATCTAAGTAAAAAAAGAATAGGAGTATATTTTTAGGAAGGAGGTAGTACAACTTAACAATATATTTCGTAATATACTCTTTAATTTATTTAATATTTCACTTTAGTTGTTCTTTATTGTTAATTAATATGTACAATAAATGATAATTTACTAGAAAATTAAAAAATTAATTTATAAAAAAATATAATTTGAGATGGATAAAAAGAGAAAAGAAACACACCGGGTAATATTTAAAAAAAAAAAGTGAACTATAATCCGATAGGAATGAAGAGGAAACGGTAGAACATTTCCACATCACAGGAGGGGGTAATATTTTTTCTCAATAAAAGAAAAATCTAGAAGGAGACAGTTTTTGACCTTCTTGATAGACTTTTACTTTCAAGTTTTCGGGCAGAGAAGGCAATTCCAAATCTTGAAGTGAACGGTGCATTGAAGTGAAATTCTTTCGAGATTCATTACATTTTATCATAAAGGAAAAAATTGTACATATATCTTGATTAATCTAATAGGTTATGGGATGTATCATTTTTTAATGGTTTATCATGTCAATGCTAAATAATTTTAATGTATATCCAATCAAACATAAAGATAATATAATTTTTAAGTTGCATATGTCACAAAAAACATAAAATATATGTGAATTAGAGGAACGGACAGAGAGTTGAAACCGAATTTGATTAGCACTTCACAATCTTAATCCTTTTAATAATTTAGATTCTTAACGTATCCAATTAATTTCTGAAATTTTGTAGCTTTTATGTCAAGGTAAAACCAACCATTTAAAATTGTTTGAAAAATAAGTTTACAATGTTGATAAATAGGGAAAGTGGATAAAAATGATAGATAGCAAATATCAATCTTCAAATATTTTCACGTTTAGTAATCTTAGTAATCTAGCGTCACAAAGAATGAGGGGCATATGTTGGTGCTGTTTGTTTAATCCAACTTTTTTCTCTTTTAACATAGTGATTATCCACAGCAATAACATGGACGGGGAAAGAAAGTATCAATAGATCTGGGATATACCGTGTAGGTTTGGAGAATGAAAATAAGTGCCAAATTTCGAGTATTTTCCTACTTTTTATTTTTATTTATTTATTATTATTATTATTAAATTTTTTTTTTTTGGCATCCATTTTCCTACCTTTTATTTTTATAAGTTTGAGATCTTAAGGATTTTTTTTCTCTCCAGTCTAACTTTCTTTTCATTTTATTTAAGTTACGACTTGCAATTGAGTAGATTGTAAAAGGAAAGGGAAGTGTAAAATAGATTTGGGATATATGATCGTCACTCATCTTGCGGTCATCGTTCATTCTATCATGAATAAAAATATCACTCATTGTAAAGTTAATTTTTTCCCTATTTTTGGAAATCACCATGAGTTTACTCATTTATGTAATATATATTATTATTATTATTGAAATAACCATACGTTATTATCCATGTGTATATTGTTAGCCTACTACTGACCTAGTAGTCCATGATTTCTTCATTTCACCCCGCCTCTGGGTAGTGAAATATCCATCCATTGGGCAT
Organism: Nyctanthes arbor-tristis; assembly: GCA_963692815.1. Taxonomy (NCBI): domain Eukaryota; kingdom Viridiplantae; phylum Streptophyta; class Magnoliopsida; order Lamiales; family Oleaceae; genus Nyctanthes; species Nyctanthes arbor-tristis. The sequence goes on along the minus strand of CAVNYN010286369.1, from coordinate 31,201 downwards.
CAATGGATGAATTGAGCTATAAATTTTCTTATTTTATGATAATCTCACTTTACAAAGATCGATCTCAAATTGGTGGCTGCTAATCAAAACACGGCCATCTATTTATTCATATTTAGTAACTTCAATGGATTCTCCCCTGTTTAAAGAAAAAACAGATATATAATAATAATGTTATGTAGCATCAGTGGTGCTTGGCACCAGTCTAAGTGGCGTCTAACGTGTCATTAAATGATAAGTGAAATTAAATGAATAAATAAATGATCTACTTAATTCAATTATCATCTAGTGTCACCTTGATATAGTGCTAAACACTAATAATACTAAATAACATTACTCAGATAATAATGACATTTGTCGATGATGAAGTCCTCAAAACTAAAGCATGTTGCAGATGAATATGACAAGAATTGACATTAACACAGTGATTATGAATACACTACTGCAACCGAGTCAAATGCACCAAGTGATGGGAATTCTATTATTTTATTCCTCTAATTATTGGTTTATTATATAACAATAATTGCAGTCATATCTTCTTATCTAGCTTAACTTGACAAAATTTAATTTCAAAACAAAAAAAAAGTCAAAAATTTCTTCTAAATAACTAATAAAACGGATATCACTAGACGGATGTGTCGGTGCACATATTACTTGTAATAAAGGCAACAAAGTGTCACAACCACATGAAGTAGTAATTAGAGGCGGGTGGGAAGGAGGGGCTTAGGGGCGATCGCCCCTTCAAAATTTTTTGAGACTTCAATTTTTTCTCCCAGAAAGCCCCTGAAATTGCAGAAAGACTCGGATGGAGAAGAAAGGCATCATGGGCCGTTGGGATAAAAAATAAAAAAAAAAAAAAGAAAAAAAAATGACTAAAAAAAGGATTCCTTAGATAAAAGGTCTTATTATTACTATATATCTCCTTGAAATATGCCTACATTCGGGGAAATTGCATTGCAAACTTGCCACCATGCATTGCAAACTTGCCATAGTTAAAAAAAAATCGGTAGATTAAAAAAGCAAATAAAGAAAAGAGGAAAAAATGGGAAATAAAGGTAATAGATTAACAAGATTCAAGGGGAGATTAGCGCTTATTTGAACATCTTTAACACATCTCTTTATAATTTCACCTATTACTGATTTGACAATTATTCATTTATAATCACAAATTTCAAATTTCTATTAAATCTACACTACTCATTTTACGAATTTATAATTTCTCTTTATAAGTCACAAGGATAAAGAGAATCCAACAATTCGGGTTGGATTAAGGATGAATAACAATTGGAAATTCAACTCCCATATTTAATCAACATCACAACCACCAAATCTACTCCATGATTTCTTGTAGGGCTGTGTAAACGGGTTTCAGTGCCGGGTTTTTGAAGGACCAAGATCGGACCAAACATCTTCAGTTCGGTCCCGGTCCCAAAAATGACAAGCCCAAACGGTTTCGGTCTCGGGTAATGAATTCGGTTTTTTTCGGGCTTGTGAAAAAAATTTTCTACAGACTTAGTAACGTAAAAACACATATAAACAAAGTTTAGAACAAACAAATATAAGGGCTCTATGTGCAACAAAAGTATTATTATGCCTCTGTAAGGTAGAAGTACTAGACTTACTTGTATTTCTCATTTTTTTATTTTAACAAATCTAAAATTATTAAATATTTAAAATATTTATCATAAATTGGAAAATAAATGTAAAAATCATAAATATTATATCTACTTTATAATTTTAACAATTTTACGATACAATTTTGATATTTTCAAAAGGCAAAAGATAAATAATTCCTACTTGATTATACATTTATAGGGATTACATATGAAAAAAATGATTTAATTGTCAAAAATAAATAACACTTATAACATAAAATAAAAGCAAGAAAATTAATTTCACATTTTTTACCAATAAAAAACCACTTAAATAAATGAAAAGATATATAAGCACAAATTCTCCATGTCTATATATAAATATATTTATATATATATATATTATATAATAATAGCATATAACTTAAATAAAGTCAATAAACATATTCTAAATCCGAACAATTTTCTTTAACAAAATTCTTACAATGTTGCAAATTCTAGTAACATTATATATTAACACAATTATTCTTGACTATTGCTTAAAAAATAATATAATAATGATGATTTTAAAAAAAGTTTATTGGCCTAAAAATTCCAACTTGAAAAAGAAATTTAATGGTATTGCTTTAACTTTTTAATTGTCTCACATTAAAAGTTTTGTAAAAAAGCAATATGATTGGAGCTTATAAATAAGATGGGTCTTTGTATAAGTGACTATATAAAGGAAATTTTATGGACTATGAGGCAAATTAATAATTGTTTTGGTTCTTTATATTTAGTTTTAAGTTTAAATGATTGTCCCACATTGAAAGTTTTATAAAATGTCAAATAATTGGGATTTATAAATAAGATGGACCTTTATGTAAGTGACTATTTAAAGGAAATAATTTTGATTCTTGCCTCTTGAATATTATGAAAGGTGAAAACCGGGTTTCAATTTATATATTAAAAAAAAATCAACTGGTCTTTGACTGGGTTTTCGGGTTTTCAATAGAAAACCCGGGACCGGCCTGTTTGGTACTATTTCGGTCCGGTTCACCTGTCCCAGTTTTTTTACACACCTCTAATTTTCCTGCCTTTTTCTCCCCACGTGATTTCTGCTCATCTTTTTCTTCTTGGGGTCAAATGATGCAATATCTCCTGCATCTTACTTGACCTCTTTTAATTGCTTTGATTGTTCGTCCTCAATCATGTTTGAACTTAAATCCTAAATCTAGACTGGATTTGGCTTCAGGCAATGGCGAATTGGCAATGGAAATTGGTTGCTCTACATATCGGACCAGGTGGATTGGTGTGAGATAGAATTCCATGAATGCAATTCCTCTTTTTTTTTTTTTTTTTTTCTAATTTAAAAAGACATGTTACTATATTTTTTTGCATCCTATACTTGGTAAAATACTAAAAAAGATGTGTTACCTATATATTTTTTTTCCTTTTTCTTTTGCATCTGAAACTTTCCCATTTACAATGAAAGATGGGGTGAGCACACCCAAAGGCAATTCAAATTTCAAATTATGTTCCAAAGCATGTCTAGCTATATGAAAAATATGTTATCTAAAAATTGTTACCAAATGGTATGATTATTGCATTTTTAAAAAATTGTTATGAAATTGTATTTATTTTATGTAGGCATATTTCAAGGACATATATGGTAATTAGACCCTTTATCTAAAAAAAACCCTTTTTTAGACGAATTCACATATGCATCATTTTTTATTTTTATTTTTATGTTACCATGGGTTAAAAACTATTCATCATCACATTCATGTGGTGGTTTTATGGCAAAACACCACCAAGTCACTGTCCCTGCCACAATTCATCACAATGTCCGCCAAGTCACCACTGTCTAATTTTGTTAACAAAACAAAAAATAGTAACAAAACTCAAAAAACTTGGAAAACATGGTAACAGAAATGAAAAAGAAAGTCATATTTATATCGGACATCCAAAACTCAAAAACATTGTAACTAGAACTAAAAGAAAATCAAATTTAATAACAAACACATAAAAACTCATTGAAAAAAACATGATTAAAAAGCAACCAAAAACCCCAAGAACCGTGGTTAACGTTTTTTTGGAAGCAACGATATTCGTCAAGAATTAGAGGATAAAGTAGGATTAGAGGATATAACACTTAAGCCAGTTATAAGATTTGGCTAGTATTTTTGACATAGGCGACAACATAATTTTTACGTGCTGATGCTAGACTAGAATCTAAATGCATATCGGGTTTGTGACCTTTAATAGTTCACATTGGCATATGTTCTTTCAAGTGCTCAAACACTAGGAGTGACTCAATGTTCAATCTTCAAAGCCGTCTCTAAAACACTGATCCACAGTTCAAAATGTTCATGAAAATGAACTATCTAATGGGGTCATTTACATCAAATAAAACTTTCACTTCGAATCACCCAACCATACTGTCCTTTGACAGCCAACACTTCAAGAACTCAATGAATGGTCGTGGAGTCTTGAGAATTGATGTAGAAATTCCCCTTCGTTTAAACATTTGCCGATGATTAAGAGGTTTTTTTTCGAGGCTTGGAGTGGTTAAGAGAAAACAATGTAGATGCCGCAATGTGGTATGTTTGGAATCACATTTGAATGGATTAGTGGTGGCATTCGGAGAGGAATTGGCTGAACGGAAGGAGTAGTAACGGTGTACAGATGAATTAGTGGTGGTGGACTGAGAGGATGGTAGTGGCGGCAGCAGCAGGAGCTGGTAGTGAAAGTAACGCTGACTTCTATTTTAGAGTTTGAAAGAATGATGAATGTGATGATTGTGATGATGATGATGATGATGATGATGATGATGATAATAAAAATAAAATATTGAAAATAGAAAATGTTACAAAATATTTTCATTATAAATAAAAGGGGTACTTTATGAGTCATAAAGGTGGATTTCCGATTAATTTTTAATTAGAAGTATAATTCAAAGTCCTATCTAAAATGGGTAAATTCTCTAATTTTCTCTTTAAAAAAAAAAAAAAAGGCCAGGCTCATTTGTAATAGGAACAATTAGACATTAGACCCCCTTTTTTAATTGGGTCTTGAATTATACCTCTAAAACTAAAACTAATTCTAGATTTATTCATTTTAATTGTAAGAGCACTCTTATTATATTCCTTTTTTCTTTTTATTATTATATTTAAACAAAAAATTATATCATTTATTATTATTAATTTAGATATTTTTTAAATACACATTATATAATCGCATCCCCACACAAACCCTAATTATAGTCGCATCCAGTATATTCTTCAGCACCATTACTTCCATCTGCCTAGTGTCGCTGTTGCCACTACCGCCACCGCCACTACAATAACCAATCATATAACTTACATGCGTTCACCACCATGTTCACCACAAACATCGCCACCACTATAAGGGGGAGGGGGGCTTGCAGCCACTGTCGCCGCAAACTGCAGTTGGCGCGAACAGCAAATGTTATTGTTGTTGCGTCACTTTCCTTTTATGGCCAGACTGAAAAATAAATGTTCTTGTGTGAATGTGCTACGTCGTTTTCTTTCAAACATTGCTGCGCACAAAAAATGATATTAATATGGCCGTTCACACCATTTTTTTAATTATTTTCTAAATTTTTTCAGTGTTTTAATTTGAGATCTGCCATATTATTTTTTCCTTTTAATTTTTATTTTATGCTTTTTAATTTCATTTATTGATGGAACAAATATCCGACGTCATATTATTTTCTGATATGTTACTATTTTCCGAGCGTGGATCTCATTTTTTCTTTTTTTTTTTTTGGATTTTTTAACGTTCTTTTGTTTCTATTTTACAGTTATTGTTACCATGTTTTAGTGATTTATTATGATTAATTTTTTGAAATTTTGTTACTACGTTTTGTGTGATTATTACCATAATTTTGGTGTTAACATCTATTTTATGGGCATGGATCTCCTTTTTTCTGTTTTTTCTTTAGATTTTTTAAGGTTCTTTTGTTACCAATTTACCAGTTTGTTACCATGTTTTAGTGATTTATTATGATTATTTTTTTAAAATTTTGTTCCTATGTTTTGTGTGGTTATTACCATAATTTTGGTGTTAACATCTAATTTTTCATTGTTACCACACTATATTTTTGTTACTATTTTTTGTCTGGTTATAACTTACATAATTTTTATTGTTACAACAATGTAACTTTTTTTGTTACCATATTTTTTGGATCATTACCATGTCCCAGAAATTGTTAATTAACAAGGGTTTTTTCATTTTTTTTTTATTTTGTTGTCTTGTGATCTTGACACTTGTTACCGTATGTTCTTTATTACTTACTCTCTCTCCATAGATATACGGTTATTTAAGTGATTTTTTTATTCTTTTTGTTACCATGTGTTTCAAGGCGGTGGATTTTTACGACCACCATTCCTTAATAAGTGGCGGCAAAGGTGCGTCGGTTAACAGTCACAATGGTCGTTGGGGGTGCCACCACTATTATCTAGCGGTGGCGATGGTGGCTTAATTGCTAATATATTTTTAAGCTGGCTGCTTAATTGATAATTTATATTTAATAATAATAATTGAATTTAATCAAATTTGGTTAGGGTAGTTTTTCAATAAAAAGTGGTATTTTTATAATCTATATATTAATTAAATGAAAGGAGTTGTGGTACAATTTTACCACAGTTTTCCCACCATTTTTCCTAGACTTAAGGATTTAAGGATAATTTGGTATTTTTGTTTCCAAATCTGGTAATCGGTGTGGTAAATACTTTTTATATCTATTTTTTAATAATTTTTTATTTGAATTATCTTTAAAATTTTTGAGTTATCTTCTCTTTATATTTATATCTTATCTTCATAATTATACCTTCAATTATCTTATACTTATTTTTTTAAATCTTCCTTTCATTATTATGAAAATCCAGCAATCAATAGGAGATTTATTTAAGGTTTTAAAAGTTGATTAAAATATCATCATACTACATGGGTCTAACACAAACAAACAAAGTTAATATAATTGTTGATTTTTATGAATTACTTATTTATATTATATGAAAAAATTAAAATAAAATATAACTATGCTTACAAAAAATATATATATAATTATTAATAATTACAAATTTTAAAGATCTATATATTAATTAAATGAAAGGAGCTATGGTACAATTTTACCGCATTTTTCCCTCCATTTTTCCTAGAATTAGGGATAATTTGGTATTTTTGTTTCCAAATGTGGTAATCAGTACGGTAGATACTTTTTATATCTATTTTTTTAATAATTTTCGATTTGAGTTATCTTCAAAATTTTTGAGTTATTTTATCTTCATAATTCTATCTTATCTTCATAATTATACATTCAATTATCTTATATTTATTTTTTTAAATCTTCCTTTTATTCCTATGAAAATCCAACAGTCAATAGTAGATTTATTTAGGTTTTAAAAGTTGATTAAATATCATTATATTACATGAGTCTAACGCGCACAAACAAAGTTGATATAGTTGTTGATTTTTATGAATTACTTATTTATATCATATGAAAAAATTAAAATAAAATATAACTATACTTACAAAAAATATATATATATATAATTATTCATAATTAAAAATTTTAAAAATAAAATTAAAAAGAAAGAACTATTTGTTTATGTAATCTTCTTTTTAATATCAAGTTTTTCAACTTTTTTTTTAATATGTACGGGTATCTAATTTCTCAAATCCTTATAATAAGTTAGATTATTTTGAATTATTCTTCCCGTGCAGCGCACAGGTAAAAAAACTAGTTAGTTTCAATAGTAAAGTATTTTTTAAACACACAATCAATAAAAGTGTTTTTTTTTATCAAAAGAACCCTTTGTAATACTTAATTAAGAAGCCTAATTAATTAGTTTAGTTTCAGGTCACATTAATATAACCAATTTCTTGCATTCTTATGTGAGCAAACCCCAACCCAATTGCCCAATTTGAGTTTCACTACAATTCAAAACAAACGACACTTAACACTTTGCTGAGAGAAACGATAAGGGAAAGAAAAATTCTAGAGGGACATGAAAAGGGGACATTATTAGGTGATATTCTCATGTGACACACTTGTATTGGATGATAGAAAAGCAATCATGTAATTATCATCCAATAAATGTGTGCCACACGAAAACGTTATTTAATAATGTCCCCTTTTTATGTCTCCCTAGAATTGCTCTAAGGGAAAAAACCAAATTGGGCCGAACCCAATTTCAAAATCAGAAGGATTAAGAAGAAGTTCAAGAAGACGATCATATCGAGGGAAAAGTATGGTTCCTTTTTTTCTTCATCTTCTTCATTCTTTATTTTTTGTACTTTGTTTCTTGAGTGCGCGTCTCTTCCATTACATGGTTAACACACACCTAAAGGCTGAAAGCTAAAGGCTAAAGCTTTGTTTTTCCATTATTCTTTTTTAACTTTTAATTTTTTGGAAATTATTTATTAGAATCTATTGGCAATGGATTTAATTTCTTATTCCAAATTTACATAGTTCATAGTTAGATGATTATTTGTGTTCATTATGTTTTAGTATAGTCACCACTTATTACTTCATGTGGTTGTGGCACTTCTTTGCCCATTGATTGTAGAAAATAGATACTACGAAATATTAGAGCTAAAAGCTAAAACTAAAACACTAGAAATCAAACATTGTAATGATTGACAATAATAGAAAGAGTAATGTTATTTAGCACCACTGGTGCTTGGCACCATATCAAGATGACACTAAATGATAAGTTGAATTAAATAGATCATTTATTTATTCATTTAATTCTACTTATCATTTAATGACACAGGATGTCACCTAAACTGGTGTCAAACACCACTAGTGCTACATAGCATTATTCAAATAGAAAATAGTGCTTTTTTGTTGGAAAGAAAGGTTATTGGCAGAAGATAAATGATTTGGCCATACTGTGAGATAAATGGTTTGGCCATACTATCGGCTCTCACTTTCCAATTCTAAATTTTTCCTTCTTTGTGTGAAGTTTAGCGTTCAATTTATCTGACAAAGAAAATAATATATAGTTAATATATGACTTTATTATTTCGCCCCGCAAGATTTACCTGGCTATGCCAATGCTTTTAAGTGTTTTAGATTAGAAGTTTGCGCGCACACACCCACACACACATATATATATATATATATCTTTTTCAAATTTAATTAAAGTTTGATTTCATCACTTAATTATGCTTAGATTTACAATCTATAACCTGATATATACAATTATTGTAGAGTGGTGATAAAATGATAATTACTTCACACGCCAATCAATAAATTTCATTTTCTTTTGCCAAAATACTACAAGCCCTTGAACTAATGTCCTATTAGTGTCCCATATCTAGTATCAAAGCTTTTCTCTAATATAATAAATTAACAATATCCTATTTATCTATTACATCAATTTAAAATTCACAAAAATTTTCTCACACCCAAATAATAGGTGCTATTAGAGCAAGATTAATGTTGGGAAAAAAACTAAGGGAAAAAAACCAAAGGGAAAAAACTTATTTCCAAATAATGTATAGGGGAAAAAATAGGGGAAAAATATGAATTATACACGTGGCGACATTTTATTAAATTAGAATGGGAATGAGAGTGAGAGGAAAATAATATTTCGTTGAATTGAGGGGTAATGTGAGAGGGGGAAAAACCTAAAAACTAATTTGGCCCCTCATTTAGGTTTTCCCCCCTAAGAATGGGTTTTTACCGCTTAAATTTGGCACACTATTTGGGTTGTTGGGAGTAAAAACTCAAATTTTGGGTTTTTACCCCCAATACTAATAGTGCTCTTAGAGCATCTTCAATGCAAAGTCAAAGTAGAATGTTTAAGTGTATATATGTCAAAGAATATTGACATTATATTTAAAAAATCCTTCAATGCAATAATGTCAACATTGTATATTTGTCAAGTTATTATTAGGGATTTTGAAAAAAAGAAATAGAAAGACCAATCAATTGAATACATGGAAACACAAAGAAAGTAGTTATAACAATTAGTGCAAATTAATACAGCCCTATATGGTTTGAATAAGAGCTGTAGTGATTAAGTTCTTACGTTCTTAGAGTAAAAAACCATCCTTTACTTTGAATTTCCAATCAAGAGATTGGCTGAGTTTCAGACAGTGTATAATATATATTCTTCTTTAAGATACCTATAACTAGTCAGCGCAAGTTCAGGTATAGGAAAAACCACAAGGTGGTATCAAAAGAGTCCCGTTCACCCACCCACGGTGGGCAGGGTTACACCACTCACTTATCACGTTGCACACATATAGCCAACACGCCTGGCGGTCACGTGCATGCCACGTTCAGCTATGTATACATCACATTAGAAGTAGGTAGTGTAACCTCGTCCATAGTGAGTGGGTGAAGAAAATCACGTATTAGAATAATTGGCTTTTTCTCAGTACTAATGGAAGAGGTACTAATAGCAATCAAGAACAAGAAAATAGCAGCCACAAGAATTCATCCTTGAAATCAACCTAGAAAGCTGGTTGTTATTTAAAAATGAAGAAATATATACCACATAAAAGCTTTGAACTACCAGCAAATCAGCAAGATAATCAACACCACCTCCAAACGTCAAAAAGACCTTATGATTCTCCTTCAAACACAGAAAAGATTTCCAAGTCAAACTCGTTTTGGAAATCTTGTCAAAAAGAAAAAATAAGTCTTAAGATTTTCTGTGTCTGATCCATTTAATTACTTTGTTACAAATTCTATGTTTTAAACAAAAACAATCCATTATTGAGGTTAAACATTCATAAAACCATTATTTGTTGTACATTTATTCCAATTTTGTTGGTGAGTCCATTCAATTTCGTTGCTTAATCCGTTCAATTGTTACTTGTGATATGATAATAATTTATTAGATTGTTAGTGACAGTTTCGTTAGATCGTTGATTACTTCAAGTGATAAAAATTGTTTCGCGTGTTGCAAAAAGTTGTAGTTGGACAAATCCGTACAACCCACAAGTGATGCACTAGTGGGGGATTAAAACTTGAACGAAAAGAACATCCAAGTAGTAGATTTACAATACGATGATATTTCTCATGCTAAAATGTTTCTACAACATTTTGGTAAAAGAATTTGAAAGCTAAAGAAGAGAGGGGAAAAAAGAAGTGAAAATATGTTCTTTATTATGTTGCTAAATACTGTGTACACATGACAAAAACAAAATTTCTGAATTAATTAATCTCGAAACACTGATAAAGAGCGGTGAACTCCGCGAAGAAACTGTTTAGGGTTGGCTGTTGTAGAAGATAAACTAACTGCAACCGTGCAAAATGAGGAAGTAGTCGATATATTCTTTGGAGAGGAAGATGGATAATCATTCATGCCGGACTCTTTTTCCTCTTCGTGGATTGTCTCTAGCATCTTTGAAGCTCGGTGCCTCATGACGCTTACAAATTGCGGTGGTGCAACTTCTGTCACAAATCTAGCAATTCGAGCATTCGCCATTTTCTCCTGTGTTAATTATTTTGAGAGGCTGCTAAAGTATTTCAGAAGAGATTGTAAGCTGCAGGGAATGATATATGACTTTGAAAATGGAATGGTTGATATTTATAGGGGTGTGTTTAGCCTGAAAGTCCTATAAATGGATGAGATTAAAGGCTTCATGCTTAGGCTTAAATTAGTTCAGTGGTCCAAATCAAAGCTTTAAATGATTTTAAGCTGTTTATGCCGCCTCTCACTTTATGTATTTATTGTGAAAGTTACATATCTTAATTAATAGTCCAAATTTGATTTCCTCGTCAGATGGGGTGAGATGATGTCCGTGTAGAAAAATGCTTATCCCTTGAGAGATGAGTAAGAGTTTTGCCTTTTTGTTGGCATCAAAGCTTCCAATTTTGCACTTTTTACAGTCTCCCTTTTAAATGCCAATGGTTAGTCGATCGATAACCCATGAAAAGAGTCTTCTACAAGATTGGTAGAACGTAAAAAATTTCTCTCTCCTTCTTACAAGTTATTCCATGAATGATCTTATTACAGATATAAACTTACACGATTCATCATATCTTCAAGTAATTCTAGTAGTCAGGTAATCAACGACAGAGAAAGAATCATGTTGTCAATGTGTCTCTAAAAACCCTTTTGTCTCAAAAGCGCGTTGATGTTACATATCATCCAACGCATGCACACCACCACGTTTGCCGTTTGATCAAGGGCAAACAATGGAACGAAAAGGCTCGATGGGATGGATATTAAGATCCAAATGGGCCCTGTGGAAAATGTCATGAAATCGACAAGTGCTCAAAATTAAAGGTTTAGTTTGTCTTTGACACGCACCAATAATTCCAAATTTGGCATTTAATTCATGAGTAAAAAATCATCACGTTCTCGTCACCTTCTCATCATATATATGGTGACAATGAGGTGGAGTTTAAATTATTTACTGTATTTATTTATAAATTACGCACAAATTATTTACACCAACATGTTAAATATTCTTAAAGGTACTTTGGATACTATGTGATAATATTGAATCAACTAATTAGCCATTAAGTGTATAAATTGTGGAACGATTTGACCGAATTTTGGGTTTGAACATTCTCATACCAAACATTTGTCAATTGTTTTTTCAAAGTGAGTTTCATCCTATGGATTGTTCCTATTTTTACGTTCAATGAGCAATTTATATGCTCCATCCAAACAAAAGTCTCTTGTCTCTGCACAAAGTTCTATTGAATTCAGTTTGTTCAAGAAGAGCCTCTCACCTAAAAAAGGCTCTTCATAGGCAATCATGAGAGAGCAAATGCACAACTGGGTGGAGGTTGCCCCTTCTTTGATTTCCCATTACAAACGGTCCAATGCCCCGAGACTCGAGACGATTGCCGAAGAAGGGTCAGAAAACATGGCCGGTTTCAATAAAAGGGTCATCTATTTGTTTCCTGTGTTCCTTTCTTTGACCTCCTACGTGCTGATAAACAGATATATCTCGTAGGGATCAACTACTGATATATACATGTAAATATGTGTCCATGATTCCATATCCATGTTTATCTTGCGAGGTGAGGGACAACTCTAAAGCAAAGGACGACCAGAACGTGTGCCCCAAGAGACTTGATTCACATAGCAAAAAAGTTTTAGTAGAAGCAAAATGGTCTTTCAAGTTCTTAGTGTGTTGACAGTCGTGTTTGATCTATAGTGTTCAGGTTATTCGTGTAGAAATTTCTCAATATTTTTAATTTGTTTATTATTATTACTATAATTTCCTTTTTTTCTTCCCCATTTTTCGTGCTTAGCTAGCTGTTTATTTATGCTGCTGTGATTGTCATTATCCTAAAAAGTCTGCGTAGGCATCGCTAAAACATGACGCATAGAAATTACCATTCTAGCTATATTTTATGTCTCTTATGCCTCAAAACTTTTCCTAGGCTCACACTTCCATGTTTTTCAAAAGCTTGCTTTTATGAAAAATGCCTCTTAACTCACATTTTAAGCGAAGCAAAACTCCATTTTCACCAACAGAAAGAAAAGCCAAAAGCTAAAATATGAACCGAGTACCAGCTGTATGATTCAAGTTACTGAAAGCCTATTAAAAATCAATAGGTATTGGGATAAGTTTCTCTTGTTAGTTCAAAAGTAATGAGCATCATGAGACGTATAACTTACATACATCGATCCAGATAATTGTCAGAACCGATATTTTTCTCTTGAATAAAAACTCACAAGTACAAGAAGAATTTCAATGTTTTCCTCTAGTAAAAACAAGAATATGGGGAAAGAAGCCGGAAGAAATCTATATTAATATCACAGCACAATGCAGCTATTATGAGTCCATAGCAGCCGATGATTCCCAGTTAGAGTTTTCCCCTCGTAGCCGTCTCACAGCTGAAAGAGGGAAAAGGAGAGTATTAGAGTAATTAAAAGGATAACTGATGATGTGGATGGAATTCAAGCACACTCAGCCATATATCAATTGAAGATGTCAAATTGGAGGTAACTTCTTGGGCTTATAGAGATCTCGGTACTACTGAATCACGCTATTGGCACTGAACAAAAGCTATCAAATAAGGGGGTTCAAATTACCTTATCAACCGTACACAATTCAAAGGGTTCAAAGTCATTCTAGGGATAATAATAAGATAATTTGAACCTCTTTAATAAGATAATTTGAACCTCTTTTTGACCTGTGTGTCCAAATAGATTAATTCCGGCAGTATTAGGATTTAGGACGTTATTTAATTCTATCTACCTACCGAACAAGCCCAGCCAGCACTAATGCTGAATATTCAGCTTGGAAATCAACAGAAGCTAGTCTTACTCAAGAAAAATCTATTGTTTTCTAATATTACAATATTTTGATTATGCACATCCAGCCCCAGACACAATCAAATATATGTTAACAAAAATCTATGGCTCGTAACTTGGTGACGATTCCAAACCCAATTTTCCTAAAATTATCGCTATTTTTATCAGGCCAAATAGACCCATTGCTTGCCATCCACCTGTTACCAGATAGATCCGTTTCATGGATTATCAACTGAGAGTTGCCGTATGAAGGCCGCCAACAGTCAGACTTTGGAAAGTGCAAATTTGGAAGCTCTGGTACCAACAAAAGCAAATCTTTAATGGATATCCATTTTCCACCCGTATAGAGACAGATAGCATCCTATGGCCCCAGCAATGAAGTTTCTTCTGAACTCCTATTTTACCCTATTAAGCTATCATCATATAAATATTCTTGTCACATTAAATACAAAAAGCAAGAGACGGCACAAGCAGCCCAAGATCAATTAAAGTTTTGACTAGGACCACCAACTTCATTTGAGCCTAAGCATGAAGCATAGTCTCATCCATTTATTAGAATTCAGCCCAAGCATTCCCCTATAAATCTCAACGAGCCCATGTTCCTATTCAACCAAAACAAATTTCTTTACACACTTGAACCGGTTCTTCCACATTATTATTCTAAAAATATTTCCATTAGAAGATGGCAAATGCTCGCATTGCTAGATTTGTAACAGAAGTAGCACCACCACATTTTGTCAGCATTATGAGGCACCGAGCATCCAAGGTGTTAGACACAATTCAAGAAGAGGAAAAAGAAATTGGGACAAATGATTCCCCATCCCTGTCTCCAAAGAAATTATCACTGTCATCATTTCACTCTGTTTCTGCTTTGTCTTCTAAAACAATCGACTCAAAGTCTCTAAACCATGATGCTCATATATCCTTATCGGTATCCTGCGATTAAAGGAATTATCTCAACTCCTATCAAAGATCCAGACATCTAACGCATCCACACAATAATTTCCTGTTCTTCATATCCAGGAGCCTGCATCACCTGGATTCAGAATCAAGACTTGCGGAGAGCTCGAGATTGCAACATATATCTGCCATGAAATATTTCAGGGCTAGGCATATCATATTGTAACCTACTAGTTGAATATGCAAGCTTATAGGCCTATGGTCACGGAGGGAAACAAGTTTTTATTTTCTCTATTACATAGCAACTCTTTGACATCTGATTTGCAGGCTTAATCTAACATAATCCAAGTTTTGCATCTTCACGTTTTGACAATCTTGTGGCTTCTTGATTGCCAAATGTCTCAGTCAAAAAGTAGAAATACCTAACCATTGATATTGGAGCATATGAAATTCTTAGCTTATGTAGAGATTTGTTTGCTGGAGAAGTAAATTACACTGACATTACAAGTTTGCGATCCCTGACCCCAATTCTTCAACCCTATCAACTCATTAACTCCACCAACCCCAGTCACCAATGGCCCTTCCACTCTTTTGTTTTCAGTTTTCCGTTTACAAAACCTACAGACGGGCGCCTAACAGAAAAAAAAATATACCACCTAAGAGTACGCTGCTAAGCCCGCTAACTAAGGCGAGGAATTAGGAAATGATATCAAAAAAGGAAAAAGAAAGGTGGAAAATTTTGAGACTCACATTTGATGGACGATCCTGCTAAACATGTGATCCTGGATCTCGTATTAGCCTCCCCCAGTGGACTAGCCTTCTCCTTATTAGCCATTCGAACGTCCCAAATGCGGATAACACCGTCAGATGATGCAGATGCCACAATATATGGATCTTCCTCCCCTGAACCACCACTGCTCTTAGATAACACAACAATGCCTTTGACACGGGCTGTGTGCGCCCCTTCAATACTATATGCCACTTTCCCACCAGTTGTATCCCATGCGGTCACATTTCTATCCTCTCCCCCCGTAAATAAAATACCATTCTGCCAACAAGGTAATCACTTGTGAATTAGCAATTCAACATTGAGAGGGGGGAAAAAAACCAAAAAACCTGCAAATCTTACCATCCCCGTGGCAGCACAGATAACGCTTTTTCCATTGTCCAGCTCAGAAATCAATTTTGCATCCTCAGCTTCATGAACACTAATCTTTTCTTCAGCCACCATGAAAAATTTTTCTCCAGTTTCATTGAATTGTACAATAGAGGATTCTTTGCTCAGCCTGCAGTAAAAACTGCGCCTTCCTCTGACCAAATTGACCATAGCCAAGCACTCATCATGGCCGACAGTCAACGCCAAACTACCAGAGGGATGAACAGCGAGGGAATTAACTCCTTTCTTATGCACTTTAACAGTTTTCAGGTGGACGAAGGGATCAGCATCGTAGATAGAGAGAAAGCCATCAGCGTCAGTGGCAAGGAGATTGCGGGGGAAGGATGGGAGCGAGGGAGGGGTGAAAAATGAGAGAGAGGTAATAGCGGAGGACAGATGAAGCGAACCGATTTCCGAGGAGGAAGATAGGTCGTAGATTTTGATGGTGTCATCGTAACCGCCGGAGACCGCGGCGGAACCGGAGACTGCGACGGCCTTGACGGTGGACAGGTGGGAGGGGAAGGAGAAGAGGGGGGTTAGGTTAAAAGCCTGGGTGTCTTTTTGGGATTTAAGCGTGTAACCCCATATGAATCGCTCGTATGAGCCCGCCACCAAAGTCATCTTCGCCGAGGAATTGCCGTTCAGCTCCTCTGCGTCGCCTGTCTTTTACTGTTTCCGCTACGGGAGAAAGGGTTTAGGGTCTACAGACGTTAAATGACAAAAATGACACTGGTTTAACGAATATATATGGTTGCCTTGCATCGGTTGCCAATTTTCATTTTTTTTTTTTATTTCCTTTTTAAAGCTATACCATTTTTTTGAAAGTATACCATTTGAATTTTGGACAAGACATTTGCTTCAAAGGGCAACAAACTGAAAATTACAAAATTTTAGTAATAAGTCCAACCCAATGCTTTAAAGGGCAACAAAATAAAAAATTACTGAGTCTAGAAACCCAATAAGTCAAATATATACGAAGTTAGATTTAATAAATGATCTAACACACAAATGCTCTTTTAACTAACATTTTCACTTTAAGAAAAACTTTCAGGTGCTAACATTTAATAGGTTAACGATTTGATGTAAAAAGGATCAAACATTATAGAGAAGTCCAATGGTACTATTTGTATTGTGGGGAAAAAAATCCATTACAGTTTCCCCAGGAAAGTATTAACAGGAAAAACCTGCAATCCTATATTGATCTATGTTGCTTCTACAAGCAATGCAAAGTGTGGAGATTTTTCGTCTGTGCATGTATATACAATAAAATTAATTTTGATGAAGAAACATACACATTACAAGGATTCTTCTATTAATTTTTCATTTCTATCTTGGCTAGTAATTCGGGGTTGGTTAAAAGGACTCAGATCATCAAAATTTTCAATTCAAGCAGACCGTAGGCCAACTTAAAGAAAAAGCCATCTATTCTCAGGCTGTGGTAGCTTCTCAACCTGCAGGGTAGACACGATGATGGTGGTTTGGACATTGGAGCCACTGCAAGAACTTGAAAATCGTTTTCCATTTCTGCACATATACTCCCAAGTAAGAAACTTCCCAAATGGGTGACGCTGAATGAGAAATCTCCAAAAATTTGTAAGGGTGAACAAGTACAGAAGAAGCTGATCTACCATCAGCTGATATGGTCAGATGCAAATATCTGTTTCCCAAAGATTCTTTCGACGTAGGGGGCCATCTCATTAACAAACTTAATAGATTCTGAGAGCCTATGGAGTAAGTTAATCAGAGCAATCACTTCATTTCGTTGCAACTGCAGCTGAAAGCAAACATAGTGGCCAGTCGTTAATAGCTCAAATCAGAGTTAAGTTGAAAACAAGCAGGATAGATATTAAAGTCGACAAAGAACATATTCTTATTGGGGGGCACAAGAGATACTTAATGAGTGATAGCTTGTAAAGTGATACTAGTAGTATAAACAATAATGATGCTTGACTTTTTCTCCAAGGAAATCCTTTTAGTATAAACTTACTGTTTGAACAGAATTCTCCTGGCCATCAACAGAAAATAAAATTTTCAGTGCAGTTCCAAGACCCAGAACCTGTAGCTTTCCCCAAAGACGACACTTTTCACATCCCACACAATCCATCAAAGCACTGCATTTTTGACAAGAGCAAAAAACAGTATGCATCACCACCACAAGATTTTGTAGATAAACAAGTGTACATAAGGCAAACATGAAATGAGTGACAGAAGCATTAATCAAAAACCTTATATTTCTAAACTGTATTTGAGTTTGCCGTATCAGTTCAGGTCCACCTTGTCCTTTCCACAAATTAGCTTCATCAAATGGTTTTGGGCATGCAGCTCGTAGTTTATCATTATGCAGCAGCTTCTTCATCAGAAGCTTTGTATTCATGTCCTCCAAAGAATTACCAGTATCATAGTCAGCCTGCTCCAAGTAATCTGCTGCCTGTAAAGTATTCAATGAACAAAGTTAGAAAAACTCAGATACAATTTAATGAAAATACACTATCCAAAGATAATGTACTCACTTTTGTCACTGATCGCAGGACGAATAGAAAAGTGAAATATAAATTTTTGACACGGTCGGGATACCTCAAAACTCGATCACATAGCAGGGAAAGATTTGGGCCCCACTACAACCAGAACAGAATGGAAAATAGTTAGATATGAAAGGATCAGGGAGTGTAATGCATAATCACATTTGCATGCTCATCTTTCTATCAAGGAACAAGTTGGATGCACTATAAATATGCAATCAACCTGAATCCTGCTAGCCATTAATCTAATTCTGAAAAGGAGAACATGTCGTGGAAAGAACGCAAAACAACTTTACTTCAAGGCATCATATTTACGCAAGGTATATAGATTAAGAGAATTAAGAGAACAGAAGGAAGAACTTTCCTTTCAGTTCGGATAATTGATACAGTCCATGGGGGAAATATTCCAAAACAGGTATCATATGTAACAAAAAAACCAAGCATACATGTTACATGACATAGAGAATACCGTGTCTGTTTTCTCATCAAGCAGGTAATCAGCAGCTATGTGAATTGAAATGGAAGAGTGAAGACCGGATATCAACTTGTACAATATTATTTTCTCTTGGCACTCTCCAGATGGATCTGAAGGGCATGGAAATGATCAGTAAAGAACTTCAAGCATCACAACCCGGGGGGGGGGGGGGGGGAACACACTTCAACTCATCAAGGAAAAATGAAACCAGTGGAAATTTAACTATTAGAATGTTCTTCCTCCAAATTCCTCACCCACTTAAGATAATGGTTTCACATATCTTTATGATGATTTTAAGCATTAATTTTCCTTCAAGAATGCACTTCCTATCCAGAAATGTAACAGAGTATTGCCTTGTTTAAAATAGGTGTCTCAAATTTTATTCCGTTTATCGTGCAAACTTACATGTCATAAATGTACGCCAGATTTTATCAAACGACGGGCTAAATTCAGAGCCTCTAAACCACAGCTGATACTTATTTAGAATAATTCTTACTTATGATATAATATTTTTCCCCTTCTTCCAGTAATACACTTGAAAGAAAATGACCTACATTTGGGGCAATTCTCTTTGTAAATAGCATCCCATATTCTTCTAGCAGATGGACCAGTATAGCCAGTGTAGCGTTCTGGGTTCAGTTGAAGATTTACATAGGTCATTTCATCTGCAATCAATAAAATAAATGGTTCAACATCGAAGCACAAGATTGCCACTTCATGAGAAAGGAAAATAAACGGTAGCTTCGAATATTGATCAACACCCTATATAGATAACAGTTACAGACAATTGTCCAATGTGGACATGAGAACCAGCAATGGATGGTTGACAGATAGGAAGAGTCCTATAATGAAGATATTTAGAAATAGAAAATTGTAAATAGGGTTTGGGAGACTACATACGTAATAATGGAAAATGAAAAAAAAAGGGATAATACTATGAGAAGTACCATTATCTGTCTCATTATCATTTGTCCATGGGTTGTCCACTGCTACCCAGCCTCGGAAAGCTTTAGTATCTATTGTACGATCCACGACAGCCTCAGGCTTTCCCTCTCGACAAACAATGTCATCTGATGAGTAGCTATGAGCAGAGGGGTTCTTAAATGCTTCTGGGAATTCATTTTCAGGACATTCACATACACTGCAGTCCCTCAAACGGCACATACCATCATCAGGCCAAAAAGGGCAATCACACCACAATTTAACCTATCAAAGTAAAAGTCGATCAGTATAGAGTTTTGAAAACCTTACAATTTTCTTCTTAGAACTTTGCATACCTTAAAGTATCGGAAAAATGGATACCCGACAATCTCATGGAGCAAAGGATGTAATACTTCCTCATTAATGAGATTAACAGTCACATAATCACAACAGCGGTCGTCCACTATCCCCGGATACTCAGATCCTTTCTACATGCAAAAAAATGCAGTTGAAACATTATAAGAGAATGTAGCAATTGAAAATACCGAAATAAGAGTAGTAGACAACCAGATGTTCAATTTCAAGGCTTCATTTCAGCCAATACATAAATATTTTATTGAAATTGAACCATAATACTAATAATCTAACAATTGACATCCATATACAATACATTCATTAGAATTACTAGCAGATTTACTCCAAGTATCCTGGAATCTATAATTCAAATACTAAAACAACATAACACTTATCAAGTCACCTGCGATTTTGAGCAGCAGCTTTTGATGCGATTGAAGAAATTGGTGGATGCAGGATTTCTCGGAACCAATACAATAGCTAAGAGGAGAACAATGAGAGCGCCAACAAAAATCCAAGCCCTCCATGAATTTATGCCCCGTGTGTTCCCAGTTTCTGATTTCACCATTTGACAGCGGGTTACTGTAAATTCCGTAAATTCACCGTTCGTCGATTTTGCAAGAACCAGAGAGATGGAGCACTCAAATTTGGATGGATCATGAAAAACTAAAGTAGGGAAACTTCGGGGATTCAGATGGCGGTGGACCGGTGGTTGCCACTTACCGGTCTATTCAATCAAAAATCAATCTTTATTATTATTATTATTATTAATTTTTTTTTTTCTGAAAACATCAAAAATCAATCTTGAAACACAATGGACACTGGACAGTGGAAAGTAGAATCTAAACATTTGGGGGTTACATAACGAGGAAGATTAGTTTCATTTTTCACCTTATTTTTTATTTTCTTCTTTTTTTTTCCTTTTATTTTTTATTTCATTTTGTGATGTAGTTTATTTGAATTATGTAAGGAGGCGAAAACCTGCACTACATGCTGACGTATGAGTTTCAACAAATGTCATTCTTGCTGTACAGAAATAACAAACTTGAGCATATTTTTCTTATTTCCTAACCATTTTTATTCCATTTGCTTCCTGCCTGGCCTTTGTAGGGCCAATCGAATATTTATTTATTTTGAATATGAATGTTTATTATTTTTATTACTATTTGATAAAGAATAATTTGAAATAACATTTTCTTTTTCATGATAAAACTGATGGTGAAATTTGAAGAAGAAAATAATGGTAAAAAAAAAATTGTACAGGAAAGGAAAATCCCCTTGCAATTGGTAATAAAATCTTTTTTGATTTACAATCTATATTATATTATATAATTAAGAGAATTAAGTCTCGATACCCTTATTACCGCATTTTCCAGCTCAAATTTCTTGGTATAGTTTGCGGTAAATTGAACTCTTTCCCCCTTTTTTTAGATAAAGCTAAAATGGTAATATTCTCCTTAATCTTATCTTTTTTTCCAAAATTTAAATGCTATAATTGAGATCTAAATATATTTATTCATTATCTATAATTTTGAAAATTATAGATATATTCATAATTGGGATCTAGATATATTTATTCGTAATCTATAATTCCAGCTAATCGAAACCTTAATAATCTATCAATTTTAAAATCTTGATATTCTCCTTAATATTAAAACGCATGAAAACATGTGTTTCAAAAAAAACTTATATTTCTAACATTGTTATTGAGGAATATTTGAATGGTATAATTGTGTTTTGCATACTAATTCCAATGATAATAATTTGAAAATTTTATTTTAATTTTTTTTATATGGCTCTCATTAAGTTTTTTCATTTTAATGATAAATATAATTTATTATTACACTAAATTATACCTGAGTGTCCTAAGAGTGTGACAAAAATCTCTTGAAAGTTTTGTAATAAATTTTAGGGTGGTCTTTGAACATTATCATGTATCAAAATATTTTCAAAATGTATTAGGGTGCATATTAAATTGTAATGTAAACTTTGTATAGAAATCTGTTTTATTAGTTTTAAAGTAGTAAAAATCTATTTAAAAGACTAATCTTATTGTAGTTATATTCTTTTCAAGGAGATTATATTTTGATTCATCGTTAAAGGTTTATATTCAATATTAAATTTTTTATTTATTTCGATTTTCTTATATTTATGTTCATTTGATTTCCCCGTGCAACGCACGGGCAAGAGACTAGTTTAGTTAAATTAGAAACCTCTTTAGGATTTACTAATTAATTTGGCAAATTACGTACTCAGTTATAATAACACCACTCATTTTCTCCCACTATAATGAGAATCGGACCTCGAGATTGATAAAATGGTTGCTTTGCGACTTTGAACACTGGCGACGAAAGGTTGAAGTTTTAGTTGTCATTTAATCATGCTTTACATTTTTGTTTTTCTGAACGGTTTGTTTTTTGTTTAGACCTAAATGAATTTTCCTAAAAAATTGGTCGTACTTTATCATGGTTTTAAAAACCTACTAGTGTTATGGAAAGTTTGTGTACATAACAGTAGTTGGCCGAAAACCCCGAAGCAGGAGAGATCAAGACCGTCAGTCTTTCTTTCTTTCTGCACTTGATTTCAGGTAACAAAGGTATATGTCTGTCCTTTGATTTCCCTTTTCTAACTCTTCTTCTCATACTTTTCCATGTATTTATATTGTTCCACCTTATATATTATATCAATACATGTTCCTTTCTTTCACCCCTAAGAAACTTACCTCTGTTCCTTCATTTCGATTCGAAAAAAAATTCTCTTCATCAGTTTTTGAAGATTTAATTAATTTCTTGGAAACATGCAGGTTGTGGAAGAGTCATCCATGGCGAGCCTCGAAGAATCCCGGGAGGCGGCAAAAGTGTACGAGAAGGTGAGTTTACTTGTATCCGGCAATGCGGTGGTGGTTTTCACCATCAGTGGCTGTTGCATGTGCCATGTGGTGAAGCAGCTTCTCTTTGGCCTCGGAGTTGGTCCAACTATAGTGGAACTTGATCGTGACGCCTATAGCCGAGATATCCACCGCCTCCTCTTCCAGAAGCAGCCAGTTCCGGCGGTGTTTGTTGGTGGCAAGTTCTTGGGTGGTGTCGAGACTGTCATGGCTTGCCACATCAATGGCACCCTTGTTCCCCTTCTCAAGGAGGCTGGAGCTCTCTGGCTTTGATTATCTTCTCTAACTTGTTCACTGATTACCAATATTATTGCTATCTACGGTAACTAATATATAATCATTCCTTGTTGATTTATACCTTATATGATGAAATAGAGGCAAAAATTAATGCTTGAGGGTGATGAGGAAATGTGAGTCTTGATTATGAAGGAATTAAATTAAACTAGTTTGTAATGCTAATATATAGACTCTTAATTGATTACGTTCTCTGTTTGAACTTTTGGTTTAATTTGGTTTGAATAAGGTACAATGTTGCACATCTTGGCATTGCTAGTCCTAATTGAGCAAACAATTAATTACTCACAGATTAGTTTCATAATGTTTAGTTTAGCACAAACAGAGGTGTTTGTGCAGAGGCTTTAGGCCACAATCCAATGCACAAAAAACTACTGCCAATAGGATTTGCAAGAAAATGAGTTCCAAATGGCAATCGGATTGAATTGTAAATTATTATAACTGAGTAGTACTTTCTATGAACAGTGTGAAGGAATTTTGTAACTAAAGCTTAAGACCATGGCATATGTAACAAGGGGCCCACATTCTACTGTACTTCAAATATCACAACTGAAAAAAATAGTTTACAGTTGCTTTTGGGGAGAGAAGGAATCACATGGAACAAGTATGAAGATATATATACAGGATGGATGCATGCATGCAGAAAGATGCTTAAGTTCATAATCCATTATTATTATTATTATTGAAACATAATCTATTGTTAAACAATCATAATCCATTATTTAAGTTCGTGATCGTAATATAAGTTATAAGGGCATTCTTTGCTTGTATTGACACCTACAAATTTTTTCTAATACTTTTGGGAGGTGTTGTATGCGTGATATGCATCTATATATACTCACATGAGAGTGAAACTGTTATATTATTATGACGGTTCTTAAAAAAAAAATTAAAAAGTGACGTCAAACTACCATTAGACGCTCGATCCAAAACCAATCAAATGAATAAAGGGAAATGGGCCCAAAAGGTAGAAGCCCATTTTGCAATGAACACTTATCAGCTACAGCCCATCTTAACAAGCCCAGAAACAGAGCAACTGACAATGGGGTTTTGCACTAAAATTAGGGAGAATTGAATCAGAGGTAAACAGTGGGAGACGCTTCTCTGTGACACCAATTTTACATGTTTTGCAGTGATTCTTACATATCTTCGTCACGGAACTTGGAAGGTAATATCAGATGTATTTGATATCTGTCGGCTTTTTTGTTTTGCGGTGATTTACGGTTATCCGATCCACTTCTGAACTCTATTGAGGAATACTAACCTCAAATTATTCGTCTGAGGCTGGAACCCCTTTTCCTCTTGGTTCTTTTATGCGCTTCTCTCTCCCTGATCTTTAACCACCAAAATTATTAAATCGATAATTAACGTATTGAATATATTCTTTGATTTTATATTTATCGACTATGTAAGGTAATCTGTTTCAATTCTTCCTTCTTATTGTAGCTACTTTTTGTGGGTGTATTTCTTAGTTGAAGTAATTATTTTGGATAAATTGGTTACTGATTCTCTGTATGATGCAAATGATCTATATAAAAGATTACACCTTTCTTTATCGGCACACTTCAGTGAACTATTAAAAGATGCTCACTCAAAATTCTTGCTTCTAGAATTCTTTTAAACACTGTTTATCAGAGCATTACTTGCAAGTGGAGTAGACTCATTAGACATCTAGGATTTACTTGTTCCAATTTCTGAAGTGATAAAAAGATGTTGCGTTTGAATATCTAGATGCTAAAACTCGTCCTAAAAGGATGTGTTGCGGTTTATGTGATTATGACTTGGAAGAAATTCTTAGTTACTCAAGGAATTGGGATGTGAGGGTTCTTATGTAAGGAGCAATTGAAGCATATGGGTAGTATTTTGTCTGTGTTTTGCAAACCTTGCATTCAATTGGAAATTTGTAAGGCAAGATAAATTTGCGGAGTGTAAAAGAAATTGTAGCAAGTCTTGAAACTCACTAGTCAATACTTGGTGAATTCTTTGGTCATGCCATAGATACTGTTATTAACAGAGGCGGGGTATGTTTCATAGGTTGCCTCATGTTTTTGAATTAGTTGAAACATTTTACTTTTACAAGACAATACCTCCAAGGATCACCAACCCCCGGCAGGGGCGTGGGGTCATTGGTTAACCTTGTATTTTAAACTGTTCTACTGATCATCCTTTCTTATTTTAGGCTTACCAGCAATTTAATTTATACCTTTCAGAGTTTGATTCTGGACTAATTCGATTTGCAGTAACTGAAGTTCATGGAAACATCACATCATGCAGAGTCATCCGTGGGTCCTGCTGGAAGCTCAAATGCCCCTGAATCGAACAACTCAAACTATGTGGCACAAGTCAAGAAGATGCTATTCCGCCCGATGCTGGTTGGAATCAAAGATGGGCGGTTCTTTATTGGCACATTCTATTGCATGGATAAGCAAGGAAACATAATTCTTCAAGATGCCATAGAATATCGAAGCACTAGACGTTCTTCTCCCTCCCCTATGGAGCAGAGAGGTGTCGGTCTAATTTTGATTCCTTCATCCTGTCGAACTTCTTGTCATGTGGACTGCACCGTTGAAGAGCAGATGTCACTATTATCCCTTCAGGAGAATAAATCATAGTATCGGATGTGCTTAATATAATTCATCTACATCATCTATGTTATCTTTTTAATATCTTTCCAGTGTATGCTTTTGTATTACTTCTGATTTATTACTTCTGATTTGGGTGGACTCTTTCAGTCACATATTTACTTGTAGGTTTGAAAAGTCTTACCCTTCTAGTTTTTGGTCTTCAAGATGAAATTCCAACCTTCCCTCTCCTCTAGACATGTGGTGTTTATTTTATATTTATCTTCAAAAGCTTACAGGTGCAATGACAATTAACCATGAAACAATTCAACGGGGTTCCATTATCCATATACTATATTTAATGACATTTTAGGGACAGCACTCGGGAAATTGTAATTGGTCACAAATTTATTTATGCAGATTAGCTGTTTAAGATAAGCCTGTTTATACGTATGCTTTCGCTTGCTGCCAAAAATAACAATAAATCAAGAAATTTGAAAATCTTCAAGAGAGTAGATAACCTATATTTTGGCAAGAAGCTGCAGAATGAACGCCAACGGTGAGATTGTGTTGGTTGACTTCTGGGCCAATGGATTTGGCATGAGGGTGAGGATCGCTTTGGAAGAGAAGGGAATCGGGTACAAGTATGAGGAGGAAGATCTCGAGAAACCCGTGAGAAGCCAGTTAGTTTTGGACATGAATCTGGTTGGGAGATCCGTTCCTATACTGATACATGATGGCAAACCAATATGTGATTCATTAGTTATACTCGAATACATAGACGAAAGATGGAACGATAGATTTCCTTTGTTACTTCCCAAGGATCCTTATGAAAGAGCCATTGCAAGATTCCAGGCTAAATTTGTAGACAGTAAGGTTTGTTGTCTTTCCACAATCTTTATCAAAGTACAGTATAGTCTTGCTTAATACTGCTCATGTTTTTGTCAATATGCAGATTTTCATCACTCAAGCCATGTTCTTGAAGAGCAAGGGCGAAGCAAAAGAAGATGGGAAGAAGGAATTGATTGGTCAACTGAAATTGCTGGATGAAGCCTTGGGTGAAAAACTGTACTTTGGAGGTGAAAAGTTTGGATACTTGGACGTGGTCTTTATCCCCTTTTCAAGCATGTTTAGTGGATATGAGGGTCATGGGAACTTCAAATTGGAGGAAGAGTGCCCAAAACTATCAGCCTGGGCTAAAAGATGTTTGGCAAGAGAGAGTGTTTCCAAGGTTCTTCCTGACTTCCAGAGGATGTATGAATTACACAAGAAATGGTATGGTGTTGAATAGAGCCATGAAAATGGTATCCTGATTCTCGGAAAATTATATTGTCACTAAATAGTATTTCTGGCTTGTTCTCCGTTTAATATATACATGGAAAGGAAGCATGTCAGAAATATAATTTGTAGAGCTATCTATAGTTGTTGGCTTTACTATGACATTTACATTATGGGATTTTCTTATGTTTGAAATTTGTTGCGGACTAGAGTAGAAAATGTAGACTAAAGTGCTGCTTATCAAACACACGTGGTTCTAGAGAACGGGACAAATAGATACCATCCAACCCACATTTACAAAGCAAAGAATCGAGATAAGTCAAAAATAGCTAAAATGTGTCACATATGCCTACCCAAAAAATTAATAATAATCTAAAATAAATACTTCTGTGCGCACCAGACCAAATGCATAGACGGGATAAGCATGCCCATTCTGATAAAGAAGAGTTTAAGAAAGAGTGCAAATCAACTGAAACAGAAAGCTTTTCCATTTTCACCTAGGAGTTGATGCTCTCAATATCTGTCGGTATAAGGTGTTCCGTAGACAATCAAGTAAGGGACCATGCGGAAAGCTGTGTCAATTGGAATTGCAAAGTTCACCCCGGATGACATCCCAGTACCTGCATTGTTGTTCAGATTTGATTTATTTTAGATATGAGTTCGATTCCATATAATCAATGAAAACGGGGTGGCTGCTTTACCTTTGCGAGTGAAAGTAGCTGTATTAATACCAATAACATGACCATAGGAATCAATCAACGGTCCACCTGAATTACCTGCACTAGATTACTTCATATCAGAACTGAATACATTGGGATGTCCTCATACTCAAACCAACAAATGAGAATATTATTTTCCTAAGATATATCTATATCTATTCTGCCGAAAGCAAAAGCAGAATGATCCAACATATGATGGAGGGACAAGAAATGCTGGTTATTTATATGAATACATCACTTTTTTATAGAAATCGATGATCTGAACAACAGATGATAGTGTAATTCAACAAAGAACCACTAAAAGGCAACAATTCCGAGAAATCAAGAACAACCTGCATTAATAGCAGCATCAGTTTGAATGGCTTCGCGAATGGATTTTCCATTTGGAGAGGGTATCTCCCTGCCCAATCCACTAATGACCTGTGATAGCTGAACTATGAAAATTCATAAATAATTAAAATTGATAAAGGTCACATTTTCTCAAGGAATTACCCCCGTTGTTAGAGTATTCTCATATCCATAAGGATTTCCAATAGCAAAGCAACTTTGTCCCACATGTAATTTACGAGACGTACCAAGAGTAACTGGCTTCAGTTCATCTCCTTTGAGATCAACCTGCAGAATTAATGGAGGGCAAGAGAAGAGAACAAATAAATTACTGAGTGTAGTGTCACCCTAACATCTATATCTAAGGCATTTTCCCCCCATTAAAGTGTTTATCCCATAAATAAGTCCTGATGATGCCAATCTGTGAATTTATGCGATGGGGATGATTTCTAGAATGTGCCAACATAATCTTGAAGCCTATAAATGCGTCCAGAATGTATTACATACAGGTCACTAGTTACCACAAGCACCTTAAGAACTGCCAAATCGTAATCTGGATCGAATCCAATAATCTTGCCTTCTCTAGTAAGGATGTTTCCATTTGCATTGACCAAAGATATCTGCACCAGGAGGATGCAATGAAAAACTTCTACTAAGTGTGAAGTCAAGTATATAGAGATTAAAACAACAGAGGATCTGAATATTTGAAAACAAGAAAAGCATAAACAGAACCTTACAAAGTTGGAAGCCACTTCTGTCTGCAGCCAATTTGGCAATTACATGATAGTTAGTTACCTGTCAAAATGCAAGAATAGGTTTAGCCTTCTCTGACATGGGAACCTTGTAACTAGAAGAAACATGTTAAAAACCTACAATGTGACCAAACTTATCCCAGATGAAACCAGAACCTGTCCCTTCCACTTTTGCATTCTCGTCCTCCGCTAGGACAGTTTCAGAAGTATTCTTGGGGATTTTAGCTAATCCAATGTCTTTAATGTACACAACAGAAGGTGATGTTTCCTGCGACATAAATTATTCTAAGTATCAGAATTACCTTGAATAATTACGGCATTATTGGGTTTGTTGTCAAAAATAACCCTAAATTAAAAAGGAAAAAAGAAGAATCCTTAGAGGAAAATAAATCCAAATCATAAAAGGAATTATCTTGTTCTCTAAGCCAACGAAATTTATAAAAAGAGGTGTTTTCCTCTTCTTCTATGCACAAGTGGTACAAGTGATTTGAGAGAAAAATCGGTGAGTATTATACTTTGAGAATTTTCTTATAACTCTTTGTGATTTATTCAAAGAGTCGAAAATTAAGTGTAGTAAAACTCTAGGTGATTTTTCCGGTGTCATTTGGGTTGGGCTGAAGAGTTTTGTGAAGAAAAATAGTAACCTAGCGTCTTGAGATTTCTTTTATTCTTTGCGGGTTGGGGAAAGGGTAGAAATT
The DNA here is from genome assembly GCA_963692815.1 of Nyctanthes arbor-tristis. Classification (NCBI taxonomy): domain Eukaryota; kingdom Viridiplantae; phylum Streptophyta; class Magnoliopsida; order Lamiales; family Oleaceae; genus Nyctanthes; species Nyctanthes arbor-tristis. The sequence goes on along the minus strand of CAVNYN010286369.1, from coordinate 1,526 downwards.
AGTAGATGTGATAAAACTTGTTATATTTTCCTTATGATACTTGGGGGATGGGTTTTGGCGAGTGAAAACTTTATATATTTGTAGCGACTTTAATCATATAGTGGAAAGCTTTGACAGTCCCTTAAATTTGCCTTCGTCTTTAATTTTTCTTGTCTCAGTTAAATTCCTTGAACAATGGTGCTGCAGGCGTAATCGGGAAATTTACCTTAATTCTCAACAGCATGAGTTCACATAATGTTGTACTGTGTACATTTAAGTATTACTTCATATCCTCCCATTTTTGCTCTACAAATTACACTGGCAACTGAAAGGGAATTAAAATGTTTCTTTTAATCAGCAAGTCAGTACTAGAAAATCAATCCCTTGATGATGCCATTATAAAGAAAACTCGAACTTAGTAGCTTTCTGAACATCACCCCGGGGCCGGGGTTTTGTTTGTTCCTATAAATCAGAACTCCATTGTCCTAAAGTACAATTTCCTCATATGTAAATTGATCAGGTTCATAGAATTTTAGGTCATAAATATGAAATTGATACACGGTAAAATTAGATATTACATGAACAATAATTTTGGGACCTGGAAGAGCTGAGCGATCCGATCTTCTTCTTCTTGGATTTCATCCACTTGTTGGGCAATGGCAGAAGGAAAGTTAGAAAGATTTAAACTTCGGTAAATATGGAGGTAAAAGGCAGCAACAGAAGTAGTAAAGGTTAAAACTTTACGCCTGGTTAAGAACCGGGCACTGTTCAAATTTGAAGGTGAAGAAGAAGAAGTTTGATGGCGTGGAATTGAAGACGGCGTACACTGCAGACAACCCAAAATCGCCATGAATTATTCACTGGCTCTGTTTTCCTGCCTTTAGAAAATGAATACGTTGGATAATGTTTGCCACGTAGCCTAAACCTTGGATCCTTGTTGGGCCAGGCCCAAAATAAGATCCTCTAGTCCACGGGCTGATATCTTCAGATGTTCCTTCCGGTCCAAAGAATAAAAAGCAGAAGTTCCTTTATCCTCCAATTTGTACGTCACAAGTAATTAGTGATCGATCATACGAATTCTTTTAAAAAATTGCAGTTACCTTTCGGGATGTAGATGACAAGGAGAAGGGCCAAAAGATGCTGAAACGAAGTCCCCATACTACTCGAATCGAACGAACAACTCTCCTGCCATTGCTACGCGAAGAAGGACAAGGATTAAGCCAAAGAAAAGTAGGGGTTTGGCTGGTTGGTTGGCTGGGACTGGCAGGGCATGTTGGATCATGACTCATGAGAGGTCCAGAGAACAGACAACAGAGCAATGTCTTGTCAATGTTACAGCATAGTTTTTAAATATCAAAATTTGACTGTTAAGGACATGTTCATTTCATGGTATATCTGTATTCATCGGCAAGAATCTCATCTCTTTGCATGCTACTCTAGGACATCACACTCATACTTGCAAATGCGGTAAACAGATTGGTCATCTTAGGGTTTCCATAACTTCCCATGCAGCCTTATTACTGACACATGAAAAGTGCTTTATACAT
>CAVNYN010286368.1:9942-31762 GCA_963692815.1 Nyctanthes arbor-tristis | reverse complement strand
AAATGAAATCAGTCCTTGAAATTGGAAGGGTGAGGAATGACTATGCTGACGTCACATCTCAACAATGTGAAGGAAAAAGAGCATTGAAGAACCTTTCTTGTGGTATAATGGATAGATCCTTTCGAGTTTGTGACAAGATATTGCGTGGCACTATTAAGGGAATGTTGATAAAGAAAGGGTTATTGCTAACCCTTGTAGAATTAGATAATGGAACAACAATGAGAATTGCAAATACAGAGTTTAACAAAAATCATCTAGCTATTGTTGAAAAGTGACCGCTAGAACTGCTGGGGAGGGGGTGGAGGGCGTGAAGGCTGGATTCAGGAACGTTTTTTAGTGAAGAGACTGTTAGTTAATACTTTCTAAGATATTGTCTATCCCACAATTTTTCTTTGGGAAGGTTTTTTGGTGAAGACTCCGAGCCTCATTTTTTTTTTAGTCTTTTGGAGGATCAAGGCTATATATAGATTTGGGTCTCATTGTAATATCCTTAAGCTTGCAAAGGGATCTCTGGTAGTTATGAAAACACAAGAAAAATGGGTTGTGTGCCTTTCAAGGTGATGCCTTAGAGAGGAAAGAGTCAGCTCTATCTTCAGTTGCTAAGGATATGACAAATCTTTGACATAGCAGGATGGGACACATTGGGAATAGAGTGATGGAATGTTTTAGTGGCCAAAAGTTGTTAGGGAATGATAGTCCTACACGTTTGAGCTTTTACTGCATGTGTGTTCAAAGAAAGTCACACAGGGGGTTAGCTTTGAGATTAGTGAACATTACACTGTGGACCCTTTTGATTACATTCATACTGATTTGTGGATACCAGAAAAATATTCTATATTTGGGGAAACAAATTTTTTCTGTCCGTTGTCAATGACCATTTGAGGAAAGTCTGGGCATATCTCCTTAAATTCAAATTAGAAACCTTAAGCAAATTCAAGTCCTGGTTTACCTTGGTTTAGAATCAAATATACTGTGAAAACTCTGAAGATTAACAAAAGGCTAGAGTTTTGCAACATTGAGTTTGATAAGTTCTGCAAGAGCAAGGGTATATAATGAGACATGTCCCAGAGAAAAGAAACCCTAGAAAATATGGCTTCCTTTCTGAGAGACATGTGCCCCCAATCTTGTAGATATATGATACCCTATTTCCAGATACTTTCTGATCTTCTACCCAAAAAAGTGTAAATGGTTTTCTGTTCGGATCTTTCAAAAGAAGTGGAAAAAATCCCTATCGATTCTCACTCAACCAAATACAAAATCCTCTATGTTTTTTCTTATGTTGAAAATAAGATTTTGTTACCTCAACTACTCTTTGAGAAAAAAGTTGAGTCCTCAGTTACTCCGTAAGCTCAGAAAAAAGACGACTCCTTAGCCACTTTGGAAACCTAAAAATAGAGGAATTGTTAACCCGTCTTGATCTTGAATAATCTGAAAATAGAGATTTTAAGGAGTTTTTGGGCGAGGGCATGACATTCTTTGTTAAGCCAAAAGATGCTGTAAATATTTGGAGTATCTTCCAGTCACTTTGGGCTATTCTTAGTAAAATAGGATAGAACGAGATCTAAAGGCCCAGATGGAACGGATCAAGCGACTTACAGCGACTGATAGGTTTTGGCTTCCAAGTTGTGCTTTTTGGCTACTGCTTGAAGTCTTGGGGGAGTAGAGTGCATGAAGGCTGGATTCAAGAAGGTTTTTTGGTGAAGAGACTGTTAGTTAACACTTTCTGAGATATTGTCTTTCCTACAATCTTTCTTCATGAAGGTTTTTTAGTAAAGACTAGGAGCTGCATTTTTTTCAGTGTTTTGAAGGATCAAGGCTATAGATTTGGGTCTCATTGTAGTATCTTTAAGCATGCAAAGGGATCTGTGGTAGTTACGAAAAACCAAATAGGAATGGGCTGTGCATCCTCCAAGATGAAGCCTTAGGGCGCGAAGAGTTGGCTCTATTTTCAATTGTTAAGGATATGATGGGACACATTGGGAACAGAGGGATGAAATGTTTTAGTGACCAGAAGTTGTTGGGGAAGGATGATACTACACATTTGAGCTTTTATTGCATGTATGTTGAAGGAAAGTCATACGGGGGTTAGCCTTGAGATTAGCAAACATTACACTAAGCACCCTCTTGATTACATTCATACTGATTTGTGAGGACTAGGAAAAAAATCCTACATTTGGGAAAACAAATTTTTTCTGTCCATTGTCAATGACCACTTGAGGAAAGCCTTGGAATATCTCCTTCAAAATTCAAATTAGAAACCTTCACAAATTCAAGTCCTAGTTTGTCTTGGCTGAGAGTCAAATAGTAGAACTGTGACAACTCTTAGGATTAACAATGGGTTTTGAGTTTCGTAACTTTGAGTTTGATAAGTTCTGCAAGAGCAAGGGTATGATGAGGCATGTCCTGAGAAAAAAGCCCTAGAAAATATGGCTGCCCTTATGACAAACACGGGCCTCCAATGCCATGGATATCTGATCCTCCATTTGTAGATTTTTTTGATCTTCTTCCCAAGAAGGTATTGGAATTGGTTTTCTGTTCGAATCTTTCAAAAGAAGAGTAAAAAATCCCAATCGATTCTCCCTCAACCAAATACAAAATCCTCCATACTTTTTCTTACGTTCAAAACAAGATTTTGCTACCTTAACTAGTCTAAAACCTGTAGAAAACGATGACTCCTTAGCTAGTTTAGAAGCTCAGAAAAAGACAACTCCTTAGCCTCTCTGGAAGCTGAGAAAAATGAGGAATTGTTAATCCCTCTTGATCTAGAATTGTCTGAAAATAGAGATTTGAAGGAGTTTTTGGGTGAGGGCATGATTATTCCTTTTTAATCCAAAAGATGTAGCAAATATTTAGAGCATCTTCCAGCCAATTGGGGCCATTCCTAGTGGAATGGGATTTGAAGGCCAGGATAGAACGGGGTCTAAAGTTCCAAATAGAACAAATCTGTATTCTAGCCTGTTAATGAAAGCGACTTACACTGGGTGATAGGTTTGGCTCCCTTGTTGTGCTTTACGTTACTACTTGAAGTCTTCTTCTTCTCCAAGTCCAAGTCTAGTGAAAACCAGATGGAGCGAAATCAGTTCTCGAAATTCACAGGGTGAGGAATGACTATGCTGAATTTGCATCTCAAGAATGCGAAGGAAACAGAGCATTGAAGAACTTTTCTTGTGGTCTAATGGATATTGCATGACACTTTTAAGGGAATGGTGACAAGATATTGCGTGGCACTTTTAAGGAAATGGTGATAAAGAAATGGGACAACAATGAGAATTGCAAGTACAGAGTTTAACAAAAAGCATCTGGTTATTGTTGAAAAGCGACCGCTAAGATTGCTAGAAAGTGGAGTGGAGCGCGTGAAGGCTAGATTGAGGAAGGTTTTTTTGGTGAAGAGACTGTTAGTTAATATTTTCTGAGATATTGTATATCCTACAATCTTTCTTCCGGAAGGTTTTTTGGTGAAGAATAGGAGCCTCATTTGTTTCAGTGCTTTGGAGGATAGATCGGAAGATATGGGTCTCATTGTAGTACCTTAACCTTGGAAAGGGATCTGTGGTAATTACGAAAAGACCAAAGAGGAATGGGTTGTGTGTCATTCAAGGTGAAGCCTTAGAGAGTGAAGTGTCAGCTCTATCTTTAGTTGTTAAGGATATGACAAATCTTTGGCATAGCAGGATGGGACACATTGGGAATAGAGGGATGGAATGTTTTTGTAATTAGAAGTTATTGGGGAATGATAGTACTACACAGTTGAGATTTTATAGCATGTGTGTTCAAGGAAAGTCACACAGGGGCTAGCTTTGAGATTAGTGAGCATTATAATAAGCACCCTCTTGATACATTGATATTGATTTGTTAGGACCAGAAAAATATCGTACATCTGGGAAAACAACTTTTTTTTTGTCCATTGTCAATGACCACTCGAGAAAAGTCTGAGCATATCTCCTTAAATTCAAATCTGAAGCCTTCAGTAAATTTAAGTCCTAGTTTGCCATGGTTGAGAATCAAATAGTTGAACTGTGAAAACTCTTAGGATTAACAACGGGCTAGAGTTTTGCAACATTGAGTTTGATAAGTTCTGCAAGAGCAAGGGTATGATGAGGCATGTCCCAGAGGAAAGAAACCCTAGAAAGTATGACTGCCCCTTTTGATAAACATGCGCCCCCAATCCTTTGGAAATCTGATCCTCTATCCCAGATGCATTCAAATCTTCTACCAAAAAAAGAAATGGAAATGGTTTCTGTTTGGATCTTTCATAAAAGAGGAAAAAATCCCAATCGATTCTCCCTCAACCAAATACAAAATCCTCCATGCTTTTTCTTATGTTCAAAACAAGAGTTCGCTACCTCAACTACTCTAAAATCTGAGAAAAAAGATGACTCTTCAGCTAGTTTGGAAGCTCAGAAAAAAGACGGCTCCTCAGTCACTCTGGAAGCTGAGAATAAAGAAGAATTGTTAACCCCTTTTTATCTTGAATCGTCTGAAAGTAGAGAGTTGAAGGAGCTTTTGGACGAGGGCATGACATTCTTTGTTAAACCTAAAGATGTTGCAAATATTTGAAGCATCTTCCAATCACTTTGGGTAATTCTGAGTGGAATGGATCTGGATTCTAGCCTGGTTAATAAAAGTGACTTAAAGTAGCTGATAGATTTTGGCTCCCTTGTTGTGCTTTTTGGCTATTGTTTGAAGTGTTTTTCTTCTCCAAGTCCAAGTCTGGTGAAAATCCTTGAGCTAGATAGAATGAAATCAATTCTTGAAATCTAGAAGGTGAGAAAGGACTAGGCAGATGTCGCATCTCAACAATGTAAAGGAAAAAGAGTATTGAAGAACCTTTCTTGTGGTCTAATGGATAGAAACTTTCGAGTTGGTGATAAGATATTGCATGACACTATTAAAGGAATGGTGATAAAGAAAGGGTTATTGCTAACCCTTTTGGAATTAGACATTGGGACAACAATGTGAATTGTAAGTATGACATTTAACAAAAAGCAACTAGCTGTTGTTGAAATACGACTGCTGGGACTGCTAGAGAGGGGAGTGGAGCGAGTGAAGGCTGGATTCATGAAGGTTTTTGGTGAAGAGACTGTCAGTTAATACTTATTGAGATATCAGTATCTATCCTACTATCTTTCTTCAAGAAGGTTCTTTGTGAAGACTAGGAGCTTCATTTCTTTCAGTGTTTTAGAGGATCAAGGCTATAGGTTTGGGTCTCATTGTTGTGTCCTTAAGCTTGCAAAAGGATCTTATCGTTACAAAAAGACTAAAGAGGAATGTGTTGTGTGTCCTTCAAGGTGAAGCCTTAGAGAGTGAAGAGCTCTCTACCTTCAGTTGCTAAGGATATGATAAATCTTTGACATAGCAGGATGAGACACATTGGGAACAGATGATGAAACGTTTTAGTGACCAGAAGTTAGTAGGGAAGGATAGTGTTCCACATTTGAGCTTTTATTGTATGTGCATTCAAAAAAGTCATACAGAGGGGCTGACTTTGATATTAGTAAGTGTTACACTAAGCATCCTTTGATTACATTCAAATTGATTTGTGGGGACCAAGAAAACATCCTATATTTGGAGAAACAAATTTTTTCTGTCCATTGTCAATGACTATTGGGGAAACCTTCTATGTATTGTACTCCATTCTATGGTGTCCTAAGTACACCATAGAAAAACCAGGAAAAGCATCGAGAAATGATAATAAAATCAGACGCCGCGCTATAAAATGGCATCGCGAGTCTAGACATATGTCACACAGGCCCCTAACACCATTTATGTGTGTAGAACGTATAAAACTTTATTTAATTGCCATGTAAGTAATCAAATCGTTGTCGGATTGAAATGTAAATTCCATAGAGGATTGCTTTGCTTGGTTCAGAATCAAATAGTAGAAGTGTTAAAACTCTTAGGATCAACAATGGGCTAGAGTTTTGCAACTTTGAGTTTGATAAGTTTTGCAAAAGCAAGCGTATGATGAGGCATGTTCTAGAGAAAAGAAACCCTAGAAAATATGGCTGGCCTTCTTAGAAACATGAGTCCCCATTCCCATTTATATCTGATCCTCTATTTTTAGATACTTTCCGATCTTCTTCGTAAAAAAGACATGGAAATGGTTTTCTCCTCGAATTTTCAAAAGAAGAGGAAAAAAATCCCTTTCAATTCTCCCTCAACCAAATATAAAATCCTCCATGCTTTTTCTTATGTTCAAAACAAGAGTTTGCTAATGACAACTACTCAGCTAGTCTGAAAGCTCAAAAAAAGAAGACTCCTCAACCACTCTAGAAGATGAGAAAAAGGAGGAATTGTTAACGCTCTTGATCTTGAATCGGCTGAAAATTGAGATTTAAAGGAGACATTCTTTGTTAAGCCAAAAGATATTGCAAATATTTGGTGCATTTTCTAATCACTTTGGGCTATTCTTAGACGAACAGGATCTAAAAGCCAGATGGAACATATCTGGATTCTAGACTGTTAAGGAAAGCAACTTACAACGGCTGATAGGTTTTGGCTTTTTTCTTGTGCTTTGTGGCTACTCTTTGAAGTCTTCTTCTTTTCCACATCCAAATCCAGTGAAAACTGCGGAGCCAGATGAAATGAAATCATCCTTGAAATTCAGATGGTGAGGAATGACTATGCTGATTCACTTCTCAACAATGTGAAGGAAAAAGAGCACTAAAGAACGTTTCTTGTGGTCTAATGGATAGATACTTTCGAGTTGGCGACAAGATATTGCATGGAACTGTTAAAGGAACATTGATAAAAGGATTATGGCTAACCTTTCTGGAATTAGATAATAGGACAACAATAAGAATTGCAAATATGGAGTTTACCAAAAAGCATCCAGTGATTGTTGAAAAATGACCGCCTGGACAGTTGGAGAAGGGAGTGGAGCGCGTGAAGGATGGATTTAGAAAGGTTTTTTGGGGAAGTGACTGTTAGTTAATACTTTCTGAGATATCATTATCTATCCTACTATCTTTCTTCAAGAAGGTTTTTTCGTGAATGCTCGAAGCCTCATTTCTTTTCGTGTTTTGGAGGATCAAGACTGTAGATTTGGGTCTCATTATTGTATTCTTAAGCTTGCAAAGGGATCTCTGGTAGTTATGAAAAGACCAAAGAGGAATGGGTTGTGTCCTTCATGGTGAAGCCTTAGAGAGTAAAGAGTTAGCTCTATCTCTAGTTGTTAAGGATATGACAAATCTTTAGCATAGCAGGATGGGACACATTGGGAATAGATGGATGGAATGTTGTTGTGACCAGAAGTTGATGGGGGTAGGATAGTGCTATACATTTGAGCTTTTATTGCATGTGTGCTCAAGGAAAGTCACATTGAGGTTAGCGAGCATTACACTAAACAACCTCTTGATTACATTCATACTGATTTGTCAGGACCAGAAAAATATCGTATATTTGGGGAAACAAATTTTTTCTATCTATTGTCAATGACCACTCAAGGAAAGTCTTGGTATATCTTCTGGTTTGCCGTGGTTGAGAATCAAATAGTAGAACTGTGAAAGCTCTTAGGATCAACAATGAGCTGGAGTTTTGCAACTTTGAGTTTGATAAGTTCTGCAAGAGCAAAGGTATGATGAGGCATGTCCCAGAGAAAAGAAACCCTAGAAAATATAGTTAGCCTTTTGAGAAATTTGTGCCCCCAATCCCATGGATATCTAATCCTCTATTTCCAGATACTTTCCAATCTTCTTCCCAAAAAAGAAAGACATGGTTTTCTATTGGATCTTTCGTAAAAAGAGGAAAAAAATCCTGATCAATTCTCCCTCAACTAAATACAAAATCCTCCATGCTTTTTATTATGTTCAAAAGAAAAATTTGCTACCTCAACTACTCTAAAACCTGAGAAAAAAGACGAATCCTCAACTAATCTGGAAGCTCAGAAAAATTTACTCTAGAAGCTAAGAAAAATGAGGAATCGTTAACCCCTCTTGATCTTGAATCGTCTGAAAATAGAGATCTGAAGTAGTTTTTGGTTGAGGGTATGACATTCTTTCTTAAGCCTAAAGATGCTGCAAATATTTGAAGCATCTTCCAGTCATTTTGGGCTATTCTTGGTGGACCAAATCTAAAGGCCCAAATGGAACGGGGTCTGAAGGCCCATATGGAATGTATCTAGATTCTACCCTGGTTAATGAAAATGACTTACAGCAGTTAATAGGTTTTAGCTCCCTTGTTGTGCTTTTTGGCTACTATTTGAAGTCTTCTTCTTCTCCAAGTCCAAGTCCGGCGAAAACCCCTGAGCTAGATGGAATGATGGAACGAATAGGTTCTTGAAATTCAGAGGGTGGGGAATGACTATGATGATATCACATCTCAACAATGTGAAGGAAAAAGAGCATTGAAGAAACCTTTCTTGTGGTCTAATGGATAGATGCTTTCGAGTTGATGACAAGATATTACACGGCACTTTTAAAGGAACGATGATAAAGAAAGGGTTATTGCTAACCCTTCTGGAATTAGGTAAAGGGACAACAGTGAGAATTGTAAATACAGAGTTTAACAAAAAGCATCTGGAAAGCAGTGGAGCACGTGAAAGCCAGATTTTGGAAAGTTGTTGAAAAACGATGCTAGGACTCCTGGGAAGGGTAGTGGAGTACGTGAAAGCTGGATTCTAGAAGGTTTTTGGGTGAAGAGACTGTTAGTTAACACTTTCTGAGATATGATTGTCTATCCTACTATCTTTCTTCATGAAGGTTTTTTGGTGAAGGCTAGGAGCCTCATTTCTTTTTGTATTTTAGAAGATCAGGGCTATAGATTTGGGTCTCATTATGGTATCCTTAAGCTTATAAATAGATCTCTGGTAGTTATGAAAAGTCCAAAAAGGAATGGGTTGTGTGTCCTTCAAGGTGAAGCCTTAGAGAGTGAAGAGTCAGCTCTATCTTCAGTTGTTAAGCATATGACAAATCTTTCTCAAAGCAGGATGGGACACATTGGGAACAGAGTGATAGGATGTTTTAGGGACCAGAAGTTATTAGGGAATGATAGTGTTACACATTTGAGCTTTTATTGCATGTGTGTTCAAGAAAAGTCACACATAGGGGTTAGCTTTGAGATGAGTGAGCATTATACAAAGCACCCTCTTGATTACATTCATACTGATTTGTGGGGACCAGAAAAACATCCTACATTGTCAATGACCGCTTGAGAAAGGTTTGGGTATATCTCCTTAAAAGCATCTAGCAGTGGTTGAAAAGAGAAGGCTAGGACTGCTGAAGAGGGGAGTGGAGCACGTGAATGCTCAATTCAAGAAGGTTTTTTGGTGAAGAGATTGTTAGTTAATATTTTTTGAGGTATCATTGTCTATCTTACTATCTTTCTGAAATATTATCTATCCTACTATCTTTAGTTATGAATGCTATTTGGTGGGACTCAGTCAAGGCGAGATTGAGTTTGTTAACTTTTGGATACTTTTCTAAAATCTAGATATAATTGTCTATCTTATTTTTTTGTTGTGAAAATGAGCAATTAATATTCAAGGAAGCTTTCTGTGGTTTTGCGGTAGCCCAAAAAAAAAAGAAAAAAAGAAAGGAAAAAGGCATGATGAGGTATAGGACTGTGAGATGTACCCTAGAAGAAAATATGGTGGATGAGACGATGAATAGGACCTTAATAGATAAGGTCAAATTCTTGCTGATTAGTTCAGAGTTATCTAAAAGTTTTTGGGTTGAAGCCTTGTATATGCTGCCTATTTGATAAATAGGTCTCCTTCCACAATTATTAACTTCAAGACTCCAAAGGAATTGTGTATAGATAAGCCTCCAAAATTGTCACATCTTAAAGTATTTGGTTGTATGGCATTTGCACACGCCAGGTTGAAGGCAAGTTAGTCTTTAGGGCTACTAAATGTGTCATGTTGGGCTATCCAAAAGAAATAGTGAAGGGTTATAGATTATGGGTTCTAGGTAAGAGAGGCAATAGGTTTATATGTAGTAGGGATGTAAAGTTCAATGAAATTGAGATGTCTTGCCATAAGACCCCAGATAAACAAAATGAGAAAGAGGAATCTTCTTCTGAAAAGAAGATTGAGCTTGAGATGAAGAGATTAGATATTAATCTCTAGGGCAGGGAAACCCAACTTCAAGTTGAATCTGATCATGAAGCATTTGAAAAACAACTTGAACTTAAACCTATCCTAAAACTGTTATCCCTAGTGAAGAAACATTTGTAGGTATCAATTTGAAGAATTATCAATTGGTGAGGGATAGGGAAAGAAGACAAGTGAAACCAAATCTGAAATACATCTTTACAAATTTAATGGATTTTATCTTAGTTTCAGGTGAACCCATTAAGTTTATTGAGCCTACATCATTTGAAGAGGTTGTCAATTATAAAGAGTCAGCTATGAAGGAGGAAATTTAATCTCTGAACTAAAATGAGACCTGGAAGTTAGCTGGAAAACCAAAAAATCAAAAAGTAGTCCAGTGTAAATGGATCTACAAGTTGAAAAAAAGGAGTTGAACCTAATGAGCCTGTGAGATATAAAGCTAGGTTGGTAGTTAACGACCTTACTTAGAGAGAAGAGATTGACCATGGTGAGGTGTTCTTTTGTGGTTTTAAGACTATTTGGTTAGTCTTGCACTTAGTTGTCAAGCTCCATTTGGAGTTGGAGCAACTAGATGTTAGGACTGCTTTTCTTCATAGACATAAAGTCATTTAATTGTCCCAACCTCAAGGGTTTGAGGTTAATGGAAAGTCTGAAGTTGTGTGCTTGCCTAGAAAGTGCATGCTTAGAAAGTCCCTGTAGAGTCTTAAGCAGAGTCCTAGGCAATGATATATGAGATTTGATGCGTGTGTGCTTAATATTAGTGAATTTGATGATTTTTTTTAATTTAATGCATGTCTGTTTTACAATAACTACAAAATTGTTTGTGAAATTTATTTGTTATTGCATGTGGATGATATGTTATTTGCTAAATTTGTCAATATACCATAGAGTGCACACTTGATTTTGTTCTCTACACAATGTCCAAAGCTGATGAAGAAAACACATAACAAGTAAGATTCCTTATACTAATGCCATTGTTTGTGTGATGTACTTAATGATAACCACTAGAAATGTTCTCGCTTATGTGATTAATTTCCTAAGTAGGTTCATGGCCAGTTCTGGTAAACCTCATTGGTGTATACTTGAATGGCTATTTAGTTACCTAGATGGAACGGTTATGAGGCGTTAATGTTTAGAAAGTGATAAGCATGTGTTTAGGGGTTATGTAGATTCTGTCTTTGCATGTGTTAAAAGATCATAGGAGATCTCTACCACTTCTTCCATGTGGGTGATAATTGTATCACATGTAAATCACAGTTGCAACTAGTTACTAAATTCTCCAGCATTACAACTAATGATAATCTTATAGGTGTTGGAGGAAAAGTACTTTTGGTTGGTAAATTGATAATGGTTAATTGATTTGCAAGTACTTGGCTGAAATAAGCAATGATGATTCATTAAGACTATACACACCCTTCTTTTATAGCAAATGTAACCACGGAATTTAGCAAGCGATTGAGTGATCCAAGGTGAATCTTATGGATGGTGTGTCTCACTTAAATTCATAGCACCTTGGTTCCCTTGAGTGTATATGGATTGTGATTGTTTGGGATGGACAAGAACCCTTGATTAAATCCAATCGTTGAGATTTTGTCTTGAGGTCTCTCATATGTCATGGTTTTGTCACGTTCCTACACATTCTACACATTTGAATTGTGTTGACCATTTGGGAGCTTGGGTATAAGACAAAGGGACTTGCTCTTTCTTCATTTCAAGACTTTGGATTGGTTTTGAAAGGCAGTGAAAACAAGTAGGAGAGGCATATATCTCTGATGGAAATCTTGCTATTCCAACATTTCATTCCTCAATGACGATGGTGCACTGATTCGGGGCATCTAGTGGTGGTCTTAAATCTAAGCTTACACATAAATCAACTAGAAGGAGTGTTCAAGCAAGCTTGGTTTTTTTTTTCTACACTATGGGAAGTTAAGGTTCTCTACATTGTGGCTGTATATCTTCGTTATTGACAGATTGTAACATCAGCTTTAATGACCAACTAGTAACACATTAAAGTTTAATGATGGATTAGTAACTTAAAGATAGTAACCAATTAGTAACACCTTGAATAGTTCAATGACTATAGAATTATTTCATTTGCAATGTGGTGGAGCTGTTAAAGCACGTCACTTTGCCGTTAAGCCACGTCATAGCCTCAGTTAAATGTAACTAACGGAATTCATCTTAGTGATGGATGTGAAACACTTTTATATGTTTTACAGATAACAAATTAAAGATCAGTGATAATTTAGAAACAAAATGATAAGTCAATTGACTAAATATGTATTTAACTATTAGGGATCTATCAAACATCCTCCATTATGACTTGTCAATTAAGTTCGATCATTCTCTGTTCAACTGATCCTAGTACCTATATATCGATCAAACCAATTAATCCATAGAACCGGCTAATGAAACATCATTATCGATTTGGGTATCCCACTAATGTAACGGATCGGGCTTCAAACAACACTAGAAAACATCATTATTTTTCCTTCCTTATTATTACTTTTCCTAATTTGTCAATTGATAGTAAAACTTACGTTGAAATCAGCACCAAAACTTGACTTGAATCGTTCTAGGTTCAAAGGAACAAATTGTTACAATTGATTTTTTTTTAATATAGAAATCGTTATAGAGAGTGCAGTTGTAAAAGATAAAGAGATGATTTCCTGAAATTATAAGTGATCTTTTGCTTTTTTTTTTTCTAAACTCCAGCTTTCCATAGAAAATCTATGGAGTGAACAACTCAGTCAGATTTGATTCCAGTTTAAAAGAAACGTTATGAAATTTTAGCTTCTTCTTTGGAGCTTTATTTAACGTAAAAATTTTATTGAATCATTCCAACCATATATATTTTAGAAAAAAATAAAGTTTCACGCTTCTTAATAATTTTTATTTATATTCTAGCACAGATTCTCTTACAGTAATAATCTAATGCCAGATATCTAGCGGTAATATGTTGCCAGACGCTTATGTGGCACGTCAGATACATGCCATTTGACATGCTAGATCACAGATGTGTACCATCTGGCAAGCCGCATCACAGCCATATAAGCGTCTGACAGTGTTTGTATTAGATCATTTTTACATTTTCTTATAAATCTAACTCTTCTTTACATAAAGCTCCAATAGGTATATTTTCAAGAGTCCCAACATTTAAAGGCTTTATGTTCTTCGTTAAGGGTAAAAATTTAATGGTTAAAAAACCAGTTTTTAATTTTCGTAGTTCCAATTTCAGGCTATAGGCCTTCACCTTTGCTTATATTAATTGATCCATCTTCTCTTGTACACTTCCAAACTCTATAACACGTTTTTTCACTTTGAACCCAACAATCGTTTTATTAGGTATGATTTGATTGAAACTGCTTCCCGTTCTCATGCCATTTGCGTTAGATCGGATTTTTTAGAATTAATTTTGTGAAAAAGTGAGTTTTTTACAAGAGATGGTAGTTGAAAAGTAAGGAAAAATTATAAATCTATGAGGAAAATTATTTTAATAGATAAATGTATGTTTGAAAACAAATTTGACGGAGAATTAATTTTAGAGAATCCAAATCAAATAGGCCGGTCTCATGGTCTACAACATAACATATATATGGCAAATACATTAATAGGTCTCAATGAGTGTGGTGACAAGGTATGTATTGTTAAAATGAGGTCCTTGAATACAAAATTTATTAAGGAGATAGATAAGGCTCCTGATAAGCAGTAAGCTCCTTATCAGGAGCCTTATCTATCTCCTTAGCCGGATCGCCTTGAATACATGAATCTTTTAGGGTTAATTTCACAAAAGGTCCCCAACTTTTAGGTTAAGAATCGATTTCGTTCCCAACCTTTTTTAAGACTCTCCTGGGTCCCCAACCTTTCATAAATACACACGATATGTCTTTTCTTTCACTATTTAGTCAATTTTTTTAGAAAATGAAGGTTACATCCTCAACTTTTGAATTTCAAAAAAATAAACATTTAAAAATAATAAGAAATTAAAAAAACCCACCCCATCCCTCCCCTACCCAACCTAGCCCCTGCCTCTTATGAAGCTACCAGAGACTGCAGCATTTTGCTGCCAGAAATGGCAACGTCTGCTGCCATTTCTACCAACAGTTTGGGAGGGTGGTGAATCCCTCCTTTCTGGCAGCATTTTGCTGCTGGAAAGGGAGGATTCAGCCCCCAATTTCTACTGCTGGAAATGGCAGCAAAAATGCTGCCAGAAATGGCAGCATCTGCTGCCGTTTCTAACAGTATTTTTTGAGAGGTGAATATCCCCTTAAATTGCTACCGGAAAAGGAGGGATTCGCCCCTCAATTTCTACTGTCTGAAATGGCAGCAAAATGCTGCTATTTCCTGCAGCTTCATGAAAAGGAGGGGGCTGGGTGGGTAGGGAGAGGGGTAGGATGGGTTTTTTTTATTTCTTATTATTTTTAAATATTTTATTTTTGTTAAATTCAAAAGTTGAGGGTATAACTGTCATTTTCTAAAAAAATTAACCGAATAGTGAAAAAAGGGACCTATCATCCACATTTATGAAAGGTTGGGGACCCTTAAGAGTCTTAAAAAAGGTTAGGGATGAAATCGATTCTTAACCTAAAAGTTAGGGACCTTTTGTGAAATTAACCCAATCTTGTGTTGGCCTAGGTATCCTATCTTGAATACTTTGAATACCATATTTTTTTGACATGTTTGCATAGTTAGAAACATCAAGCGTCACAACATTTTCATTTTTTTTAAAGAGACGTCACAAAATTTTCTTTTCTCTCTTCTTTTCTTCCAAAAAATTTTGCACGAGTTAATGTTTTGAGTTATGCTTAAAAAGAAGCTTAATGAAAATATGCTTACTATCACTACTTTTAGCATGCATTTCTTTAGCATTATTACAAAGGAAAGTGTAGAGAAGGGGAATCAAACTCTTCGCCAAGTCACCAGGAGTGTGGAGAACCTACTGACATGCCATCATATTGCATGTCTTACCATGCTTAATTTGGTATTATTTGTGTAAATTCTTTTACAAGTTTGCTAGCGTCTCATAATTCCTTGTCAATATCTCTCTACCTTGATTTTGATCTCCCACCATGGTGGGCATGCTAGACATAGGAGATGGGCTTGTATGTTGAAATGAGACCTCATTTTCTAATATTATAAATATAAGGGAGCTTTAGGTAACAAAGCCCCACAAAATGAACAAATAGCATAAATACACTTTTCATTCCCAGAAATGGGCAGTGTATTTTTGGAAAAAATTATACAGCCAAAATAAAAAAAAACAATTACAATTATTATTTAAAACCTCAATTATCTTGGACAACACACTAACTGAATACAGTTACACATAGAATTAGATTTGTTGGGATCACAAAACATCATCAAACGAATTTGAATTCTACCTAATACATGAGGGAATTAGATACATCAGAATTTTCAATTCTGATAATAGAAAATAAATGTGAATACATCTCTCTGAAAAACTCCACATTCGTTCGTTAGCCTCCAAGGTATGTGATAGTAGCAAGTTCAGCAAGGATGTTTGGGAGGTGAGAATTAGGGTGAAGCGGGATCAGAATGGCATTGTCGGAAGAGAAAAGATTCTAGGATGTATAAGGCACTCATGGAAGAAGGGAAAAGGGCGACGGGGATCAAGGCAAATTGTTTAAAATTCAAAGCTTTGGCTAAAGAAGCCGTTAGCGAAGGCGGAACTTCAAATCGAAACCTTAATAAGTAGTGTTGAAACTGAACTTGTCTCTTCTTAAGTTTGGACTATAAGATGATGTACCTGTTTTCAATTAGCTTCTTTGTTTCTAGAGTATCATCTTTTGTTTATGTGCTTTATTTGAAACATGTTTTACATTAAAGACTACTTTCTTTAGCGTATAAAGTACATTTGTCTATATAAATAATTATTTTACATCACACCAAGAACAAATTCGACAATTTATTTTTCACGCATTTTACAATATCGGCTATATAAAGACATGTAAATATAATATATTATTATGTTGACATTAACATTTTTAATCATATTTACTTCAAGGAATAATAATTTCTTAACACATATATGTTTATGTAAATCAATTACTTGACACCAAGGAGAAGAGTCTCTAGCCAAAGACGTGTAAAATTCTACTTTCAAGAAGTCACGGATCTTATTCTCTATGTTTTTGGTATACTACTCATCTCCAGAACGAATAAGTTTTTAGCCAATAAAATTGGAAAAAAGTTACCAAATGTATCATCTTCTGTCTGAATGTTTATGTCTTTTGTATAGTGTATTGTGTGATAGTATCGAGTTGCTTCCATTTCCGATAATCACTAGAGTATCCCATTTTTCATAATCATTGTAAACATCTTTAAGGAAACTCTTGGATAAATGGAAGTAGACGCCTCTTTATGGACCTTTACATGTTTGCAGAACATATCAACTACCCCTGTCAACATAACGTATGAGGTTCTCATCGTATCACACCAACAGGTCCTATGCACGAAACATCCTTACGCATCTACTAACCGCAAAAACAAACAACCATGTCCTTAGGCTCAGCCAAGGAGTTGGATCCCCAACGAGTACAAGAGAAAATTGTTTCTTCGTACAGTAAACTTATATCCATTTTATTTTTTAATCTAATTTTATTTTTTAATCTAATTATTTTAATTAATAATAAATGATCAATTAATGAATAAAATATGTAGCTAAAGGAGAAAAAAAGGATATGAAGTCATGATAAACAAACATGTTTAAATTTTAAATTCAAAAATATAACAAAAGATATCAACAACGTGATCTATGGAATATTACATAATGATTTAAAAAGGATCCTTAAGACCATTTTAAGATAATGATTTTAATATATTAAATAATTCAATAAAACCACTCAGAATAAAAAAAATAGTAAAAATCCCCTAAAAAGGGAGGTGCAAAAATGCAATTATTATGTGTAAATCTACAAAATAAACAAACTTAAAGTAGATATGAAATTTATTGAAAAAATAGGGTGTCAAATCTAAATTTCTCTAAATATAAAATAGCATTATTCAACGGTTGAAAGCTAAGAGAATTTCACACTTATTTTGTATTCATGTAAACCTTTGCACTGAAGTTGGTTTATGGAAATATGCTCAAGCTGTCTCATTTAGATATACTTGTTTTTCATTTTTGTCTGTCTCAAATTATAGTCTAGTTTCCTTGTTGAGAGTATAAATTTGTTTCTTAGTTGGGTAGGAGTAGGTGTGGTTCGAACTAGAGACTTTTCGCCAGAAACAGAGTATCTAACATTGGGTAGGGGTCGGTGTGATTCGAACCAGAGACTTCTTACTAGAAACAGAGTATCTAACAATTGTTACACTTGTTCAAACCACATAAATACCCCTATTTAAGATAATTGGAATATTAAACGTTACAAATAGAGATTACACTTGATCGATGAAAACAAGGTGCTCAAAATTTATGAACAAATTTGGAAATGTGAATGAATCCCTGCTAGCTGGATTAGAAGCTTACCAACAAATGACTAAAATCATCACATGCGCGCCACGCTACTCCAGTTACTTATCTAGAAAATCAGAAATTTTATAAAATCTCTATTCATTTTGAAAAGGAGGCAAGAAAGTAATTTTATCACAGGCGCACCATGATATTCCACTCGTGACCATCTTGTGCATTCTCTCAACTCTCTCTGCAATAGAGTCACAAACTAAAACAGGTTGATTTTATGAAGATAGAGACTAGTGACTGTACAAACCCTTGCAATCCATAAGAAATTCAAACATCAGAAAATAAAATTCTCGGCCTCATTTCTCGTTCTATGGCTTGGTCGCAGAAGTCTAGCCTACACAAAATAGAAGAAACAAAAAAAAAAAGAAAAAAAAAACAGCAACCTTCCTATAACAAGAAAACCCTTCCTATTATTACCTTTATTTATTGAACCCACAACCAAAAATTGTATGATTGATCCAATTTTTGGAAATCTGTGAAACAAAAGCTAGAAGCTAAACATATTACGGAAAAGGAAGTTGTTCAACCTTAAATCAAGGTTCTGAGAGCCAGACCGGATTGGTTGGCTCAACTGAGAAAATCGAGAACCAGTTAGAAAACCAATTTGGTTCATTGAAAAACTGGCCATTCAAGGACTAGACGAGAAATCGGGAAAAAACTGGGAAAAATAGAAAAAATTAATTTTTTGTTCTTTCGTACAAGGGGAGATGGGAAGCCTAGGAGCCGGTATGGTTGGAACTCACGACCTCCCCCCTAAAACTTGACTATTTAATTACTATGCTACAATTTGAATCACAGAAAAAATTTAACTATTGTTTACTTAAAACCGATTCGATCTTTGTTCAACGGTGGTTTGATATTCTGACCCTTAATCCGTTGCCCTTTCCAGTCTAGTCACTAATTCAGCTTTTTGAACATTGTGTAAAAAGCCAAGTCAAAAAATCAGAAAATTAACAAAAGATTTTGAATCGATATAAAAACTCAAATGGAGAACGAATTGAAACGTAGAGATGCTAAGGGCCTGTTTTGTTTATATTTTTTGAATTTGTTTTGAGTCTTGTCTTTTAAAAGTAAATATTAAGTAAAAGAAGGATTTCATTTCCCTTATTTTGAGTATTTTCAAATTTTTAAACTGAAAAGCTCAAAACAAGGGAAATGAAATTTTGTCCTTTTGAGTTTTTCAATTTAAAATTTTGAAAATGCTCAAAACAAGGAAATGAAATCCTTCTTTTATTTAATATTTACTCTTGAAAGACGAGACTCAAAATAAATTTAAAAAAATAAACAGAACAGGCCCTAAGAGACTGAAGCAGAGAAGATAAAGAGTTGGAACTGGCGAGTATCGAGCTAAGGGCAAAATGATCCACCAGGTTGAATTCTTTGTTGGCCACCAAAACGATATCGGATCACACCACAAAAATGAAGAGTGATTTTTCAGGTGAATCTTCTAATATGTAATTATAGTTGGTTGCCAAATGGACCTTGTGCCAATGATAACTATTTCGCCCGATCAATGCGCTTTACTCCGAGCTCTTACCCCCCTTATTCTCAACAAAATCAAAGACGGAGAAAACCGAATAGTGGGTTCTGCGCCAAAGCACCCACTCTTCTGTTTAAAATGGCCATGGGACATAAATAATCACCCCAGAAGCCCTAACTCCTGCACTTCAGAGCCCCCATGGCTGTTCAATTCATTCAAGAATCTTGGCATCATGACCTTCAATTTCATCAATAACAAGATATCCCCAAAACCCCTACAAGACCAAATTTCTGGAATCAGTAATAAAAGGAAAAGTTTGAGCCCCGATGAACAGGGAGAGACAGAGCAAAGAGCATTGGCTGCTGCACCGGCAAGCGGGAAGCAAGCTACTGTCATTGAATTTTACTCGCCCAAGTGTAGACTTTGCAATTCTTTGCTTAATTTTGTTATGGAGGTTGAGAAGAGGAGATCTGATTGGCTGAAAATCGTGTTGGCCGATGCTGAGAATGATAAATGGTTGCCTGAGGTAAAGCCCCCCCATCTTTTGTGGTTATAATGATTGTGTAATTTCATTTTCTTGAATTGGAGAAATTTCGATATAAGTTTGTTCATGGATGATAGTAGAAATTTCTAACTATAAGGAAATTAGCCTACACAATAAAACACAGTTTCGAAAGGGAGGAAAGTTTGGTTGGCCCCAAAAAAGACCTTGGGTCTGTTTCATCGTGAAATAGCGTGTTCTAGGATATTTTTAAGCTTAGACCTAGTGCCCAACATTCCAACACTGAACATAGAGAAGTTAAGAAAGTTTAGAGTTTGGGTATATTTTATTAATAAAATCAAACATAGAAAACTACATCTTGTGCAAGCAAGATTACTTTCCAGAAGGCCTCCTCAAATATTTTCATACATTTGGTGGTAAGTCTCGAGTGCAGCATTTTTGTTTGTTCTGGTAGCTGGTGCCACGATAAATAGGGAAGAGTTTAGAAGTTTACTTGTTGGGAGTTGAAACCTTTTTGTTACAGAACAATATGACTTTGGATGCGTGAAAGGAAATGAACGGTTGGTTATAAGATCACAAAATTTCCTTCTATTATGTAAAGAGTGTTGAAGTTCGCATTTAAGGAGTGTAATAGCCTACCAGCAGCACTGCCATCACTTCAAGGACCAAATTTGCTGCTAGAATGTAGTATCATCTTTACGCATCTCGGTCTTTTTCTTCTGAAAGGGACATTCTGTATTTGGCATTGCCATTGGTGGAAGGCAGCATTATACCTCAAACAATATCTTTGTCTTGTACCTCGCTGACTATGCTTGCAAAAACATCTAATACATAACAGATTTCTTGCTCATTTCTTAATCAGCAGGTAAGTGACCTTCTTGCCATAATACTCTTTGATATTCATATTTTACATTTTTCATATTTTTTTTTTTTTTTGGCTTACAGTTGATGTAAAGTTTCATCAAATTGTTCCATGTCAATAATATATTCTAGCGAGCTACCTGCACCATCTTTATGAAATAGTGGTTTTGTTTGCATGTTACTCCTACACGAGAGTGATAGGTAAGTAGGACCTGTCTGATACTTCAAGTTCTGACAACTGTAATAAGATTCGATTCGGTAAAATTTTAGAAGACTCAAATCAATCTTTTAAAATGGGCTTGATAGAATAATTTACATCTTGGAATTGATGCATGATGGTAAGTGACTGAAGAAATATGCCTCTTTGAATTCTGTTCGTTTCTTGTGTTCAAGAACTTCTAGCATTATTGCCATAATTTTTATTGGTTTGACTTAAAAAAGGCGTTAGTTTTCCCATCAGGAGGCTTAATTTCTAGGGGTAATTGCTATATTAAGAAAAGGGTTTTTTTCATACTGTTTACAGAATCTGTCATTTGTTGCAAAGTTGATTAGGCATTTTGACTACATTTCTTGTGTTCAAGAACTTCTAGCACTATTGCCATAATTTTTATTGGTTTGACTTAAAAAAGGCGTTAGTTTTCCCATCAGGAGGCTTAATTTCTAGGGGTAATTGCTATATTAAGAAAAGTGTTTTTTTCATACTGTTTACAGAATCTGTCATTTGTTGCAAAGTTGATTAGGCATTTTGACTACATTTCTTGTGTTCAAGAACTTCTAGCACTATTGCCATAATTTTTATTGGTTTGACTTAAAAAAGGCGTTAGTTTTCCCATCAGGAGGCTTAATTTCTAGGGGTAATTGCTATATTAAGAAAAGTGTTTTTTTCATACTGTTTACAGAATCTGTCATTTGTTGCAAAGTTGATTAGGCATTTTGACTACATTTCTTGTGTTCAAGAACTTCTAGCACTATTGCCATAATTTTTATTGGTTTGACTTAAAAAAGGCGTTAGTTTTCCCATCAGGAGGCTTAATTTCTAGGGGTAATTGCTATATTAAGAAAAGTGTTTTTTTCATACTGTTTACAGAATCTGTCATTTGTTGCAAAGTTGATTAGGCATTTTGACTACATTTCTTGTGTTCAAGAACTTCTAGCACTATTGCCATAATTTTTATTGGTTTGACTTAAAAAAGGCGTTAGTTTTCCCATCAGGAGGCTTAATTTCTAGGGGTAATTGCTATATTAAGAAAAGTGTTTTTTTCATACTGTTTACAGAATCTGTCATTTGTTGCAAAGTTGATTAGGCATTTTGACTACATTTCTTGTGTTCAAGAACTTCTAGCACTATTGCCATAATTTTTATTGGTTTGACTTAAAAAAGGCGTTAGTTTTCCCATCAGGAGGCTTAATTTCTAGGGGTAATTGCTATATTAAGAAAAGTGT